>CANJKZ010001000.1:0-95636 GCA_947471745.1 Closterium sp. Naga37s-1
TGCTATTTTGCACACACTAGGCCCTTGTTCTCGCAATTTTGCACACGCTAGGCCCTTGTTCTTGCAATCTTGCACTCGCTAGGCCCTTGTTCTTGCAATTTTGCACTCGCCAGGCCCTTGTTCTGCTATTTTGCACATGCTAGGCCCTTGTTCTTGCAATTTGCACACGCTAGGCCCTTGTTAGTGCAATTTTGCACACGCTAGGCCTTGTTCTTGCTATTTTGCACACGCTAGGCCTTGTCTTGCAATTTTTGCACACGCAGGCCCTTGCTCTTGCAATTTTGCACACGCTAGACCCTTGTTCTTGCTAATTTTGCACACACTAGGCCCTTGTTCTGCAATTTTGCACATGTTAGGCCCTTGTTCTTGCAATTTTGTACACGCTAGGCCCTTGTCTTGAAACTTTTGCACACGCTTGGCCCTGTTCTTGCAAATTTTGTACACGCTAGGCCCTGTTCTTGAAATTTTGCAAACGCTAGGCCCGTGTTCTGAAATTATGCACAGCTAGGCCCTTGTTCTTGCAATTTTTGCACACGCTAGCCTTGTTCTTGCAATTTTGCACACGCTAGGCCCTTCTTCTTGCTATTTTGCACACGCTAGGCCCCTTGTTCTTGCACTTTTGCACACGCTAGGCCCTTGTCCTGCAATTTTTCACCGCTAGGCCCTTGTTCTTGCAATTTTTCACACGCTAGGCCCTTGTTCTTGCAATGTTTCACTCGCTAGGCCCTTGTGCTTGCAATTTTGCACACGCTAGGCCCTTGTTCTTGCAATTTGCACACGCTAGGCCCTTGTTCTTGCAATTTTGCACACGCTAGGCCTTTGTTCTTGAAATTTTGCACACGCTAGGCCCTTGTTCTTGCAATTTTGCACATGCTAGGCCCTTGTTCTTGCATTTTTCACTCGCTAGGCCCTTGTTCTGCAAATTTGCACAGCTAGGCCTTGTTCTTGCTATTTTGCACACGCTAGGCCTTGTTCTTGCAATTTTGCACACGCTAGCCCTTGCTCTTGCAATTTTGCACACGCTAGACCCTGTTCTTGCTATTTTGCACACACTAGGCCTTGTTCTCGCAATTTTGCACACGCTAGGCCCTTGTTCTTGCAATCTTGCACCCGCTAGGCCTTGTTCTTGCAATTTTGCACTCGCCAGGCCCTTGTTCTTGCTATTTTGCACATGCTAGGCCCTTGTTCTTGCAATTTTGCACACGCTAGGCCCTTGTTAGTGCAATTTTGCACACGCTAGGCCCTTGTTCTTGCTATTTTGCACACGCTAGGCCCTTGTTCTTGCAATTTTTGCACACGCTAGGCCCTTGCCTTGCAATTTTGCACACGCTAGACCCTTTGTTCTTGCTATTTTGCACACACTAGGCCCTTGTTCTTGCAATTTTGCACATGTTAGGCCTTGTTCTTGCATTTTGCACACGCTAGGCCTTGTTCTTGAAACTTTTGCACACGCTGGCCCTTGTTCTTGCAATTTTGTACACGCTAGGCCCTTGTTCTTGAAATTTTGCAAACGCTAGGCCCTTGTCTTTGAAATTATGCACACGCTAGGCCCTTGTTCTTGCAATTTTGCACACGCTAGGCCCTTGTTCTTGAAATTTTGCACACGCTAGGCCCTTGTTCTTGCAATTTTGCACACGCTAGGCCCTGTTCTTGCAATTTTACTCGCTAGGCCTTGTTCTTGCAATTTTGCACTCGCTAGGCCCTTGTTCTTGCAATTTTGCACACGCTAGGCCTTGTTCTTGCTATTTTGCACACGCTAGGCCCTTGTTCTTGCAATTTTGCACACGCTAGGCCCTTGTTCTTGCAATTTGCACATGCTAGGCCCTTGTTCTTGCTATTTTGCACTCGCTAGGCCCTTGTTCTTGCAATTTTCACTCGCTAGGCCTTGTTCTTGCAATTTTGCACACACTAGGCCCTTGTTCTTGCAATTTTGCACACGCTAGGCCCTTGTTCTTGCAAATTTCACTCGCTAGGCCCTTGTTCTTGCAATTTTGCACACGCTAGGCCCTTGTTCTTGCAATTTTGCACACGCTAGGCCCTTTGATTGCAATTTTGCACACGCTAGGCCCTTGTTCTTGCACTTTTGCACACGCTGGCCCTTGTTCTTGCAATTTGTACACGCTAGGCCCTTGTTCTTGCAGTTTTTTTTCACACGCTAGGCCCTTGTTCTTGAAATATGCCACACGCTAGGCCCTTGTTCTTGCTATTTTGCACACGCTAGGCCCTTGTTCTTGAAATTTTGCACACGCTAGGCCCTTGTTCTTGCAATTTTGCACACGCTAGCCCTTGTTCTTGCAATTTTTTCACTCGCTAGGCCCTTGTTCTTGCAATTTTGCACGCGCTAGGCCCTTTTTCTTGCAATTTTGCACACGCTAGGCCTTGTTCTTGCTATTTTGCACACGCTAGGCCCTTGTTCTTGCAATTTTGCACATGCTAGGCCCTTGTTCTTGCAATTTTGCACACGCTAGGCCCTTGTTCTTGAAATTTTGCACTCGCTAGGCCCTTGTTCTTGCAATTTAGCACACGCTAGGCCCTTGTTCTTGCAATTTTGCACACGCTAGGCCCTTGTTCTTGCTTATTTGCACACGCTAGGCCCTTGTTCTTGCAATTTTGCACTCGCTAGGCCCTTGTTCTTGCAATTTGCACTCGCTAGCCCTTGTTCTTGCAATTTTGCACTCGCTAGGCCCTTGTTCTTGCTATTGCACACGCTGGGCCTTTGTTCTTGCAATTTTGCACACGCTAGGCCCTTGTTCTTGCAATTTTGCACACGCTAGGCCCTTGTTCTTGCAATTTTTGCACACGCTAGACCCTTGTTCTTGCAATTTTGCACACGCTAGGCCCTTGTTCTTGCAATTTTGCATACGCTAGGCCCTTGTTCTGTAATTTTGCACTCGCTAGGCCCTTGTTGAAATTTTGCACACGCTAGGCCCTTGTTTTTGAAATTTTGCACACGCTAGGCCCTTGTTCTTGCAATTTTGCACTCGCTAGGCCCTTGTTCTTGCAATTTTGCACTCGCTAGGCCTTGTTCTTGCTATTTTGCACACGCTAGGCCTTGTTCTTGCAATTTGCACACCCTAGGCCCTTGTTCTTGCAATTTTGCACATGCTAGGCCTTGTTCTTGCAATTTTGTACACGCTAGGCCTTGTTCTTGAAACTTTTGCACACGCTTGGCCCTTGTTCTTGTAATTTTGTACACGCTAGGCCCTTGTTCTTGCAGTTTGCACACGCTAGGCCCTTGTTCTTGCAATTATGCACACGCTAGGCCCTTGTTCTTGCATTTTGCACATGCTAGGCCCTTGTTCTTGAATTTTGCACTCGCAAGGCCCTTGTTCTTGCATTTTTGCACACGCTAGGCCCTTGTTCTTGCAATTTTCACTCGCTAGGCCCTTGTTCTTGCAATTTTGCACTCGCTAGGCCCTTGTTCTTGCAATTTTGCACAGGCTAGGCCCTTGTTCTTGCAATTTTGCACACGCTAGGCCCTTGTTCTTGCAATTTGCACACGCTAGCCCTTGTTCTTGAATTTTGCACGCGCTAGGCCCTTGTTCTTGCAATTTTGCACATGCTAGGCCCTTGTTCTTGCAATTTGCACACGCTAGGCCCTTGTTCTTGCTATTTTGCACACGCTAGGCCCTTGTTCTTGCAATTTTGCACTCCACTAGGCCCTTGTTCTTGCAATTTTGCACTCGCTAGGCCCTTGTTCTTGCAATTTTGCACACGCTAGGCCCTTGTTCTTGCAATTTTGCAAACGCTAGGCCCTTCTTCTTGCAATTTTGCACACGCTAGGCCCTTGTTCTTTAAATTTTGCACACGCTAGGCCCTTGTTCTTGCAATTTTGCACACGCTAGGCCCTTGTTCTTATTCTGCACGCGCTAGGCCCTTGTTCTTGCAATTTTGCACACACTAGGCCCTTGTTCTTGCAATTTTGCACACGCTAGGCCTTGTTCTTGCTATTTTGCACACGCTAGGCCCTTGTTCTTGCAATTTTGCACACGCTAGGCCCTTGTTCTTGCAATTTTGCACTCGCTAGGCCCTTTGTTCTTGCAATTTTGCACTAACTAGGCCCTTGTTCTTGCAATTTTGCACTCGCTAGGCCCTTGTTCTTGCTATTTTGCACACGCTGGGCCCCTTGTTCTTGCAATTTTGCACACACTAGGCCCTGTGTTCTTGCAATTTTGCACACGCTAGGCCCTTGTTCTTGCAATTTGTGCTAACGCTAGACCCTTGTTCTTGCAATTTTGCACACGCTAGGCCCTGTGTTCTTGCAATTTTGCACTCGCTAGGCCCTTGTTCTTGCAATTTTGCACTCGCTGGGCCCTTGTTGTTGAAATTTTGCACCGCTAGGCCCTTGTTTTTAAACTTTTGCACACGTTTAGGCCCTTGTTCTTGCAATTTGCACTCGCTAAGCCCTTGTTCTTTGCAATTTTGCACTCGCTAGGCACTTGTTCTTGCAATTTTGCACACGCTAGGCCCTTGTTCTTGCATTTTTGCACACGCTAGGCCCTTGTTCTTACAATTTTGCACTCGCTAGGCCCTTGTTCTTGCAATTTTGTACTCGCTAGGCCCTTGTTCTTGCTATTTTGCAGACGCCAGGCCCTTGTTCTTGCTTTTTGGCACACGCTAGGCCCTTGTTCTTGCTATTTTGCACATGCTAGGCCCTTGTTCTTGCAATTTTGCACTCGCTAGGCCCTTGTTCTTGCAATTTTGCACTCGCTAAGCCCTTGTTCTTGCTATTTTGCACACGCTAGGCCCTTGTTCTTGCTATTTTGCACACGCTAGGCCCTTGTTCTTGCAATTTTGCACACGCTAGGCCCTTGTTCTTATTCTGCACGCGCTAGGCCCTTGTTCTTGCAATTTTGCACACACTAGGCCCTTGTTCTTGCAATTTTGCACACGCTAGGCCCTTGTTCTTGCTATTTTGCACACGCTAGGCCCTTGTTCTTGCAATTTTGCACTCGCTAGGCCATTGTTCTTGCAATTTTGCCACTCGCTAGGCCCTTGTTCTTGCAATTTTGCACTAACTAGGCCCTTGTTCTTGCTATTTTGCACACGCTGGGCCCTTGTTCTTGCAATTTTGCACACGCTAGGCCCTTGTTCTTGCAATTTTGCACACGCTAGGCCCTTGTTCTTGCAAATTTTTGCTAACGCTAGACCCTTGTTGTTGCAATTTTGCACACGCTAGGCCCTTGTTCTTGCAATTTTTTACTCGCTAGGCCCTTGTTCTTGCAATTTTGCACTCGCTAGGCCCTTGTTGTTGAAAATTTGCACCGCTAGGCCCTTGTTTTTGAAAATTTGCACACGTTAGGCCCTTGTTCTTGCAATTTTGCACTCGCTAGGCCCTTGTTTCTTGCAATTTTGCACTCGCTAGGCACTTGTTCTTGCAATTTTGCACACGCTAGGAACTTGTTCTTGCATTTTTGCACACGCTAGGCCCTTGTTCTTGCAATTTTGAACTCGCTAGGCCCTTGTTCTTGCAATTTTGCACTCGCTAGGCCCTTGTTCTTGCTATTTTGCAGACGCCCAGGCCCTTGTTCTTGCTTTTTTGGCACACGCTAGGCCCTTGTTCTTGCTATTTTTGCGCATGCTAGGCCCTTGTTCTTGCAATTTTGCACTCGACTAGGCCCTTGTTCTTGCAATTTTGCACTCGCTAAGCCCTTGTTCTTGCTATTTTGCACTCGCTAGGCCCTTGTTCTTGCAATTTTTCACTCGCTAGGCCCTTGTTCTTGCAATTTTGCACACACTAGGCCCTTGTTCTTGCAATTTTGCACACGCTAGGCCCTTGTTCTTGCAATTTTTCACTCGCTAGGCCCTTGTTCTTGCAATTTTGCACACGCTAGGCCCTCTTGTTCTTGCAATTTTGCACACGCTAGGCCCTTGTGATTGCAATTTTGCACACGCTTAGGCCCTTGTTCTTGAAACTTTTGCACATGCTTGGCCCTTGTTCTTGCAATTTTGTACACGCTAGGCCCTTGTTCTTGCAGTTTTGCACACGCTAGGCCCTTGTTCTTGCAATTTTGCACTCGCTAGGCCCTTGTTCTTGCTATTTTGCACACGCTGGGGCCTTTGTTCTTGCAGTTTTGCACATGGTAGGCCCTTGTTCTTGCAATTTTGCACTCGCATAGGCCCTTGTTCTTGCTATTTTGCACACGCTAGGCCCTTGTTCTTGCAATTTTGCACACCCTAGGCCCTTGTTCTTGCAATTTTGCACATGCTAGGCCCTTGTTCTTGCAATTGTGTACATGCTAGGCCCTTGTTCTTGAAACTTTTGCACACGCTTGGCCCTTGTTCTTGTAATTTTGTACACGCTAGGCCCTTGTTCTTGCAGTTTTGCACACGCTAGGCCCTTGTTCTTGAAATTATGCACACGCTAGGCCCTTGTTCTTGCAATTTTGCACATGCTAGGCCCTTGTTCTGAAATTTTGCACTCGCAAGGCCCTTGTTCTTGCAATTTTGCACACGCTAGGCCCTTGTTCTTGCAATTTTCACTCGCTAGGCCCTTGTTCTTGCAATTTTGCACTCGCTATGCCCTTGTTCTTGCAATTTTGCACACGCTAGGCCCTTGTTCTTGCAATTTTGCACCACGCTAGGCCTTTGTGATTGCAATTTTGCACACGCTAGGCCCTTGTTCTTGAAACTTTTGCACATGCTTGGCCCTTGTTCTTGCAATTTTGTACACGCTAGGCCCTTGTTCTTGCAGTTTTGCACACGCTAGGCCCTTGTTCTTGCAATTTTGCACTCGCTAGGCCCTTGTTCTTGCTATTTTGCACACGCTGGGCCTTTGTTCTTGCAATTTTGCACACGCTAGGCCCTTGTTCTTGCAATTTTGCACACGCTAGGCCCTTGTTCTTGCAATTTCGCACACGCTAGACCCTTGTTCTTGCAATTTTGCACACGCTAGGCCCTTGTTCTTGCAATTTTGCACACGCTAGGCCCTTGTTCTTGTAATTTTGCACTCGCTAGGCCCTTGTTGTTGAAATTTTGCACACGCTAGGCCCTTGTTTTTGAAATTTTGCACACGCTAGGCCCGTGTTCTTGCAATTTTGCACATGGTAGGCCCTTGTTCTTGCAATTTTGCACTCGCTAGGCCCTTGTTCTTGCTATTTTTGCACACGCTAGGCCCTTGTTCTTGCAATTTTGCACACCCTAGGCCCTTGTTCTTGCAATTTTGCACATGCTAGGCCCTTGTTCTTGCAATTGTGTACACGCTAGGCCCTTGTTCTTGAAACTTTTGCACACGCTTGGCCCTTGTTCTTGTAATTTTGTACACGCTAGGCCCTTGTTCTTGCAGTTTTGCACATGCTAGGCCCTTGTTCTTGAAATTATGCACACGCTAGGCCCTTGTTCTTGCAATTTTGCACATGCTAGGCCCTTGTTCTTGAAATTTTGCACTCGCAAGGCCCTTGTTCTTGCAATTTTGCACACGCTAGGCCCTTGTTCTTGCAATTTTTCACTCGCTAGGCCCTTGTTCTTGCAATTTTGCACTCGCTAGGCCCTTGTTCTTGCAATTTTGCACACGCTAGGCCCTTGTTCTTGCAATTTTGCACAGGCTAGGCCCTTGTTCTTGCAATTTTGCACACGCTAGGCCTTGTTCTTGCAATTTTGCACACCGCTAGGCCCTTGTTTCTGAAATTTTGCACGCGCTAGGCCCTTGTTCTTGCAATTTTGCACACGCTAGGCCCTTGTTCTTGCAATTTTGCACACGCTAGGCCCTTATTCTTGCTATTTTGCACACGCTAGGCCCTTGTTCTTGCAATTTTGCACTCGCTAGGCCCTTGTTCTTGCAATTTTGCACTCGCTAGGCCCTTGTTCTTGCAATTTTGCACACGCTAGGCCCTTGTTCTTGCAATTTTGCAAACGCTAGGCCCTTGTTCTTGCAATTTTGCACACGCTAGGCCCTTGTTCTTGAAATTTTGCACACGCTAGGCCCTTGTTCTTGCAATTTTGCACACGCTAGGCCCTTGTTCTTATTCTGCACGCGCTAGGCCCTTGTTCTTGCAATTTTTGCACACACTAGGCCCTTGTTCTTGCAATTTTGCACACGCTAGGCCCTTGTTCTTGCTATTTTGCACACGCTAGGCCCTTGTTCTTGCAATTTTGCACTCGCTAGGCCCTTGTTCTTGCAATTTTGCACTCGCTAGGCCCTTGTTCTTGCAATTTTGCACTAACTAGGCCCTTGTTCTTGCAATTTTGCACTCGCTAGGCCCTTGTTCTTGCTATTTTGCACACGCTGGGCCCTTGTTCTTGCAATTTTGCACACGCTAGGCCCTTGTTCTTGCAATTTTGCACACGCTAGGCCCTTGTTCTTGCAATTTTTGCTAACGCTAGATCCTTGTTCTTGTAATTTTGCACACGCTAGGCCCTTGTTCTTGCAATTTTGCACTCGCTAGGCCCTTGTTCTTGCAATTTTGCACTCGCTAGGCCCTTGTTGTTGAAATTTTGCACCGCTAGGCCCTTGTTTTTAAACTTTTGCACACGTTAGGCCCTTGTTCTTGCAATTTTGCACTTGCTAAGCCCTTGTTCTTGCAATTTTGCACTCACTAGGCACTTGTTCTTGCAATTTTGCACACACTAGGCCCTTGTTCTTGCATTTTTGCACACGCTAGGCCCTTGTTCTTGCAATTTTTGCACTCGCTAGGCCCTTGTTCTTGCAATTTTGTACTCGCTAGGCCCTTGTTCTTGCTATTTTGCAGACGCCAGGCCCTTGATTTTGCTTTTTGGCACACGCTAGGCCCTTGTTCTTGCTATTTTGCACATGCTAGGCCCTTGTTCTTGCAATTTTGCACTCGCTAGGCCCTTGTTCTTGCAATTTTGCACTCGCTAAGCCCTTGTTCTTGCTATTTTGCACACGCTAGGCCCTTGTTCTTGCTATTTTGCACACGCTAGGCCCTTGTTCTTGCAATTTTGCACACGCTAGGCTTTTGTTCTTATTCTGCACGCGCTAGGCCCTTGTTCTTGAAATTTTGCACACACTAGGCCCTTGTTCTTGCAATTTTGCACACGCTAGGCCCTTGTTCTTGCTATTTTGCACACGCTAGGCCCTTGTTCTTGCAATTTTGCACTCGCTAGGCCCTTGTTCTTGCAATTTTGCACTCGCTAGGCCCTTGTTCTTGCAATTTTGCACTAACTAGGCCCTTGTTCTTGCTATTTTGCACACGCTGGGCCCTTGATCTTGCAATTTTGCACACGCTAGGCCCTTGTTCTTGCAATTTTGCACACGCTAGGCCCTTGTTCTTGCAATTTTTGCTAACGCTAGACCCTTGTTCTTGCAATTTTGCACACGCTAGGCCCTTGTTCTTGCAATTTTTTTACTCGCTAGGCCCTTGTTCTTGCAATTTTGCACTCGCTAGGCCCTTGTTGTTGAAAATTTGCACCGCTAGGCCCTTGTTTTTGAATTTTTGCACACGTTAGGCCCTTGTTCTTGCAATTTTGCACTCGCTAGGCCCTTGTTCTTGCAATTTTGCACTCGCTAGGCACTTGTTCTTGCAATTTTGCACACGCTAGGCACTTGTTCTTGCATTTTGCACACGCTAGGCCCTTGTTCTTGCAATTTTGCACTCGCTAGGCCCTTGTTCTTGCAATTTTGCACTCGCTAGGCCCTTGTTCTTGCTATTTTGCAGATGCCAGGCCCTTGTTCTTGCTTTTTGGCACACGCTAGGCCCTTGTTCTTGCTATTTTGCGCATGCTAGGCCCTTGTTCTTGCAATTTTGCACTCGCTAGGCCCTTGTTCTTGCAATTTTGCACTCGCTAAGCCCTTGTTCTTGCTATTTTGCACACGCTAGGCCCTTGTTCTTGCTATTTTGCACACGCTAGGCCCTTGTTCTTGCAATTTTGCACACGCTTGTTAGAGACTAAGGACGGAGTCTATGAAGATTAGGAGCCAAAATATCTCAACATCGTTGGGCCTAGTTTCTGAACAGAAAAGTCGAGTTCACAAGAAACGCCGTCGACGAAAAGTGCACTGTCAAAACTTCACTAAACTTATATATGTTGTAGCCCTACTCCGTGGCTACAGTTCCCAAGTTGAAACGTATCAAGAGGTGAAGTAAATCTCGACTTATCAATTTCGGCGCACAGGGGGGTATGCTGCCATAAGAACTTAACTCAATCACAAAGTTCACACAAGTTCACACAAGAGAATTGGAGTAGCACTAAACCAGGTGGAAGGGATGAGGAGGACGAGAGGGAAGGTCCCAAGGAGTCCCCAACCAAAGGAAACTCCATGCCACACAATTCCCTTCCCCATAGGCAACCCAACTTTGACCTTTGTCACTATCCCAACCTCCACAATCCACCTCAACCCAACTTGGCCACACTTGCCAACCTGGTTTGGTTTCTCCCAACCATTTGGCAGCAACTACAGTAGAAAAGACGAATTTCCCAACCCCCAAAAGTATGTACCCCATATTGAGTCAACCCCACAACTTCCCATAGTCACCACAACCAAATATCAAAAGCATACGAACTCCAACGTTCGTAACTTTCTTGTTCGTGCTCCGATTGAAGCGATACTTGGTTCCTCGGAAAGCTCTTGAGCAGAGGAGTCACTTCAGATATCTGCTCAAGCCAAATAACATTCACACACACACTCAGAAAAACCAAACCGCACAAAACACAAATTCTTGCACACACTCACAACACGCATGCAACGCACGAACATATGTTGGGAGGCAGACAGACGTGAATGCGAATGGTAGCATCACTCAACAAACTCCCCCTCTGGCTGCCAACCATCATCCCACATGCCATAGCTCAAGCATGCATCCTCAATGCACACTCATCCCAGCAAGCTTCATGCCCTTCCAATGCTCAGATTCAGCCAGGCGCTTGGTGAGAATGTCAGCCGCCTGCTGATGGGTCTTCACAATCTCCAGCCGCACCTCCTTGTCCAGGAGCCTTCTCACCCAGTGCCACTTAGGCCTGATGTGTTTGGTCAGCCCATGAAGACAAGCATTCTTCGCTAGCTTCACCGCCGACTCATTATCACAGAAAATCACAGTCGGCTCCCTCTGACCAACTCCAATCTCCTCCAACAAACGCCTCAGCCACACCACCTCCTTTGCCCCATGATGCAGGGCCATGTACTCTGTCTCACACGAGGACTGCCCCACCTCATTCTGCTTCTTACTGCGCCAGCTCACTGCACCACCTCCGAACAGGCACACATAGCCTCCAATGCTGGTGCCATCCGCTTTCACCGAGTTGAAGCTAGCGTCAGTGTAGCAGGTCAGGAGCATCTCCCCCTTGCTCAAATCAGCTGCACTCCTCTGCAGCCTCTGCCTCACAGCACTGTACTCCAAACCCACTGATGCCGTTGCACTCACATAGCGGACCAACCTCTTGGCCGCTTCCAGTTGCTCATGACTGGGGCGTGAAACCACACTGGCAAGCCTGGATGTTGCAAAGGCAATGTCAGGCCGTGTGTGGTTAGCCGCATAGTTGAGTGCCCCAACCATGGAATGAAAAAGTTTCCTGTCACTCTCACCCACCACCTCCTCATCAGCACAGGGCTCCACAGTGAACCCCGAAGGCAGTGGGGTGGCTGGCTTTCCTCCATCTTGCAGCCCATACCTCTCAGCCAGCCCCTCACAATACTTTCTCTGGTGCAACCTCAACACTCCCTTGTCAAGGTCCCTCTCCACATGCATCCCTAAATAGTACTTCACATCTCCCATCTTGGAGCACTTAAACTGCATCTCCAGCATCTCCTCCACATGCTCAATCATTGCAGACGACTCAGAGAAGAGCAGGATGTCATCCACATACACCAGGAGCATGAGAAACTGCTCCTTCTCCTGCAGCAGGAACAAGCTGTGATCACACTCAGTCTTCTTGAAACCCTCAGCCAGCAGAGTCTCCTCTAACTTGTGGTACCATGCACGAGGAGCCTGCTTCAGGCCATAGATGGCCTTCTTCAGCCTGCACACCCTGCCGCTCCCATCATCCAAACCCTCAGGCTGTAACATGTACAGCTCCTCCAGAATGATCCCATTGAGGAAGGCGGTGGTGATGTCCATCTGCTTCACCCGCCATCCACGGTTTGCTGCCATTGCCAATGACACCCGAAGTGTTGTGCCTTTCCCCACAGGAGCATAGAGCTCGTTGAAGTCCTTTCCCTTTGTCTGCTGAAACCCCTTAGCCACAAGCCTTGACTTGTAGCGGGTCAGCGCCCCATCAGGTCCGTACTTGTGCCTGAAAATCAGCTTGGAAGAAATGGCCTTCTTCCCAGGTGGCAGCTCACACAGCTCCCACGTCTCATTCTCTAGCAGAGAATCATACTCCTTCACACTCTGCTTCCACTTTTCAGCATCGGGCCCGCTCAATGCCTCAGCTAGCGTCTTGGGCTCAGGGACGGCTGCCCAGTAGCAGTGTGCTATCTCATCCTCATCACACTGCTCAGCCACACTCCCAGCCCTTACCACCTTTGGCTTGCCACGGCTTGCATAGGTCAGCCTGTTAGGAGGGCGCACATCCCTCCTAGGACGGTCAGCCGTACGTCCGGCACCTTGTGGAGCACCTTGCTCCTCCTCCTGCTGCTGCTGCTGCTGCTGCTGCTGCTGCTGCTGCTCCACCTCAGGTTCTCCCCCATCATCAGTCACCCCAGAGATCTCCTCCTTGGAGACAGAAACCTCCACCTGCCTCGAAGGCCGCTGCACCTCATCGGCCTCAATGATCAGTGGTGTTGTAGGAAGCTTCTGCTGCTGCTGCTGCTTCCACTCCTTGTAGAACAAGGACTCAAGGAACTTAACATCCCTTGACACAGTCAGTTGCTGGCTCGTCAAGTCCCATATCAACCAGCCCTTGTGGTCCTTGGCAAGCCCCAAGTGCACACCCCATCTCCCAGAAGCTTCCAACTTTCCCCTCTTCTCCTTCGGTACATGAAACACCACCATGCAGCCATAAGTTCTCAGCATGTTGACTGCAGGCGCACTCCCATACCACTTGGTGTAGGGGACCCATTGCTTGTCCCCCACAGTCGCCAGCACCCGGTTCTTCACAACAACGACCTGCCGCAGTGCTGTCACCCAAAACGGATCCGGCAGCCCTGCACGCCCAAGGAGAGTGCGAGCACCTTCCTGCAGGGTCCGGTTGAACCGCTCAGCCACGCCATTCTGCTGAGGGTTGTAAGGCACTGTGAGCTGATGCTGGATCCCCTTCCGCTTCAGCTCCTTCTCAAAATCAGCGCCGATGAACTCTCCTCCGTTGTCAGTGCGGATCACCTTCACCTTGTGTCCGCTTTCCCTTTGTGCTCTCGGCATCCACTCCTTAAGAACAGCCGCTGCCACCTCCCCCTTAGTCTTGAGAGGGTACACCCACACCGCACGCGTGTGGTCGTCCACAATCGTCAAGAAGTAGTGGCTGCCCGAGAGAGAAAGGGCCCTCGTGGGGCCCACCACATCCATGTGCACTAGTGCAAGTGGTGCCTTGGCTGGTCCTGTGCTGCTGCTGAAGGGAAACTTCGTGAATTTGGTCTCAAGGCAGGTAGGGCAGCTCCCAATCTCCTTTGCTCCCCCCTTCACCTCCAGCCCCTTCAAGCACCCATCCTTTACCAACTTCTGCAGCATAGGAATGTTCACATGGCACAGCCTCTCGTGCCACATCTCCCAATCAGCCTCACCACTCCCAGATGAAGCCTTTGCCCATGCAGCTGTCGCATCCACACCAGCAAGCACCTCACCATGTGGCTGCTGTGGCTGCTGCACCTTCTTGACTGCATCCAGGGCCCCAGCAGTTGGTGCAGTCTCCTCTCCTCCCGCAGTTGCTTTAGCCGCTGCCGCTGCCTTTGCCGTTGCTGGTGGTTTCCCCTTCCAAGGGATGATGGGCAGCTGCCACAGGTCCTTGATGCAGCTGCTCTTCTCCTCCAAGTTCCACAGCAGCAACTTCCCAAGCTTTGCACGGCAGCTGGTTGGGCCGAAGGTAACTTCAGCCTTGCTCTTCTGCAGCCGGCGCACAGAAAGAAGGTTAGCGGACAAACCTTCAACCAACAGCACATTCCCAAGCCCCACAAGCTCTCCATTGGCTCCCATCACCTTAGCATTCCCAACACCAATCACAGGGAGCAAAGCACCTGAAGCGGCAGCCACAAACTTGATCTTCCCAGGAGGTTTTACCTCATCAAGCAAATCTGCCCGTGGGGTCATATGACTCGTGCAACCTGAATCGATCACCCAGTGAGTGAGGGGGTGCATCACAACCTTCCCAACTGAACCCATATCACCCCCACTCCCTTGCACATCCTCAACCATGAGGAACATCCCAGGGTCGGCTTTACCTTGTGCACCATCACCTTGTGCACCTGATCCTTGCACAGCGCCACCGCGTGCACGTTCACCACTTGGCGGCTTCATGCCTGGAGGGGCCCATCCCTCAGGCCGGCTGAAACACTTAAACCACGGGTGTCCAGCCTTCTTGCAGTACCAGCACGCACCCTCCATTCGGGTGCTCCCCCTGCCACCAGAGCTCCCATGCCCCTCATTGTAGTCACCTCGGCCTCTCCCTCTGCCAAAGCCTCTCCCACGGCCTCGGCCTCTCCCTCCCCCTCTTCCTCTGCTGCCTCCTGCAGCTCCATACCCCTCAGCAGTTTTGTTGGCAGCACCACCTCCCGTGTGGCGCCTGCGGAAGTCCTCTTGCAGAATCTGCTGCCGTAGCCACTCAGGCGTCCATTTGTCCTGCTGAACGTTGAGGGTGGGGATGAGGTTGTCCCACGAGTTGTCGAGCACCGAGATGATCTTGGTGCACTGTTGCATCTGCGACACTTCGCTGCCCGCCGCTGCCATCCTCGCATAGGTGTCCTTGATCTTGTCAAGGACCGGTTTCACATCATCTCCCGGTTTCATGGAGAGGGCAGCCAACTCCTTCTCCAACAAAATCACCATCGGCAGAGTGTTGGGCTGAATCACGTCGCGTAGCAGCTTCCATGCCTTCGGTCCGGAATCATCCAACTCCACCAAATCCTTGATGTGCTGGAACATGTCGTTGTTGACCGATTGGAGGATGAGGTCGTACAGCACCGCGCTCTTCTCAATCCACCGATCGCGGGCATCTCCTTCCCCCGGCATCTTCTCCTCTCCCATTGCAATTTTCAGTAGCTTGTAGCGCTTGAAGGCGCTCCGCATCCGCCCGCTCCATTCCTCATAGTTGGAGCCATCCAAAGCTTCGATCTTGGATGGTGGCGGTTCACTCCTCTTCTCAGCAGCATCTCCACTCCCTTGATTCATCTCCTCTGCTCCCAATCAGAGGTTTCAGCTCCCCCTTTTGCTGGTCACAATGTAGATCCACACAATCTTCTCAAGTGTCGGCGCCAACGAAATTTTGGCAGAGTTTCCCCTTAGCGGAAGTCACATCCAACCTCCAGAACTCCACGTAGGCACGCCCACAGGCCATGGTGGGTCTAGGAAGGTCTTCACACTTCATTAGACTCTCCACAAAGTCCTTAATCACCTCTGATACCACTTGTTAAAGACTAAGGACGGAGTCTATGAAGATTAGGAGCCAAAATATCTCAACATCGTTGGGCCTAGTTTCTGAACAGAAAAGTCGAGTTCACAAGAAACGCCGTCGACGAAAAGTGCACTGTCAAAACTTCACTAAACTTATATATGTTGTAGCCCTACTCCGTGGCTACAGTTCCCAAGTTGAAACGTATCAAGAGGTGAAGTAAATCTCGACTTATCAATTTCGGCGCACAGGGGGGTATGCTGCCATAAGAACTTAACTCAATCACAAAGTTCACACAAGTTCACACAAGAGAATTGGAGTAGCACTAAACCAGGTGGAAGGGATGAGGAGGACGAGAGGGAAGGTCCCAAGGAGTCCCCAACCAAAGGAAACTCCATGCCACACAATTCCCTTCCCCATAGGCAACCCAACTTTGACCTTTGTCACTATCCCAACCTCCACAATCCACCTCAACCCAACTTGGCCACACTTGCCAACCTGGTTTGGTTTCTCCCAACCATTTGGCAGCAACTACAGTAGAAAAGACGAATTTCCCAACCCCCAAAAGTCTGTACCCCATATTGAGTCAACCCCACAACTTCCCATAGTCACCACAACCAAATATCAAAAGCATACGAACTCCAACGTTCGTAACTTTCTTGTTCGTGCTCCGATTGAAGCGATACCTGGTTCCTCGGAAAGCTCTTGAGCAGAGGAGTCACTTCAGATATCTGCTCAAGCCAAATAACATTCACACACACACTCAGAAAAACCAAACCGCACAAAACACAAATTCTTGCACACACTCACAACACGCATGCAACGCACGAACATATGATGGGAGGCAGACAGACGTGAATGCGAATGGTAGCATCACTCAACAGCTAGGCCCTTGTTCTTGCATTTTTTCACACGCTAGGCCCTTGTTCTTGAAATCTTGCACAGGCTAGGCCCTTGTTCTTGCAATTTTGCACATGCTAGGCCCTTGTTCTTGCAATTTTGCACACGCTAGGCCCTTGTTCTTGCAATTTTGCACATGCTAGGCCCTTGTTCTTGCAATTTTGTACACGCTAGGCCCTTGTTCTTGAAACTTTTGCACACGCTTGGCCCTTGTTCTTGCAATTTTGTACACGCTAGGCCCTTGTTCTTGAAATTTTGCAAACGCTAGGCCCTTGTTCTTGAAATTATGCACACACTAGGCCCTTGTTCTTGCAATTTTGCACACGCTAGGCCCTTGTTCTTGAAATTTTGCACACGCTAGGCCCTTGTTCTTGCAATTTTGCACACGCTAGGCCCTTGTTCTTGCATTTTTTTACTCGCTAGGCCCTTGTTCTTGCAATTTTGCACTCGCTAGGCCCTTGTTCTTGCAATTTTGCACACGCTAGGCCCTTGTTCTTGCTATTTTGCACATGCTAGGCCCTTGTTCTTGCAATTTTGCACACGCTAGGCCCTTGTTCTTGCAATTTTGCACATGCTAGGCCCTTGTTCTTGAATTTTTGCACGCGCTAGGCCCTTGTTCTTGCGATTTTGCACACGCTAGGCCTTTGTTCTTGCAATTTTGCACACGCTAGGCCCTTGTTCTTGCTATTTTGCACACGCTGGGCCCTTGATCTTGCAATTTTGCACCTGCTGGGCCCTTGTTCTTGCAATTTTGCACACGCTAGGCCCTTGTTCTTGCAATTTTGCACACGCTAGGCCCTTGCTCTTGCAATTTTGCACACGCTAGGCCCTTGTTCTTGAAACTTTTGCACACGCTTGGCCCTTGTTCTTGCAATTTTGTACACGCTAGGCCCTTGTTCTTGCAGTTTTGCACACGCTAGGCCCTTGTTCTTGAAATTATGCACACGCTAGGCCCTTGTTCTTGCGATTTTGCACACGCTAGGCCCTTGTTCTTGAAATTTTGCACACGCTAGGCCCTTGCTCTTGCATTTTTGCACACGCTAGGCTCTTGTTCTTGCTATTTTTCACTCGTTAGGCCCTTGTTCTTGCAATTTTGCACTCGCTAGGCCCTTGTTCTTGCAATTTTGCACACGCTAGGCCCTTGTTCTTGCTATTTTGCACACGCTAGGCCCTTGTTCTTGCAATTTTGCACATGCTAGGCCCTTGTTCTTGCAATTTTGCACACGCTAGGCCCTTGTTCTTGAAATTTTGCACTCGCTAGGCCCTTGTTCTTGCAATTTAGCACACGCTAGGCCCTTGTTCTTGCAATTTTGCACACGCTAGGCCCTTGTTCTTGCTATTTTGCACACACTAAGCCCTTGTTCTTGCAATTTTGCACTCGCTAGGCCCTTGTTCTTGTAATTTTGCACTCGCTAGGCCCTTGTTCTTGCAATTTT
Source organism: Closterium sp. Naga37s-1 (assembly GCA_947471745.1). Classification (NCBI taxonomy): domain Eukaryota; kingdom Viridiplantae; phylum Streptophyta; class Zygnematophyceae; order Desmidiales; family Closteriaceae; genus Closterium; species Closterium sp. Naga37s-1. The sequence goes on from CANJKZ010001000.1 coordinate 17,769, forward strand.
GCACTCGCTAGGCCCTTGTTCTTGCAATTTTGCACTCGCTGGGCCTTTGTTCTTGCTATTTTGCACACGCTAGGCACTTGTTCTTGAACATTTGCACAGGCTAGGCCCTTGTTCTTGAAATTTTGCACTCGCTAGGCCCCTGCTCTTGCAATTTTGCACACGCTAGGCCCTTGTTCTTGCAATTTTGCAAACGCTAGGCCCTTGTTCTTGCAATTTTGCACACGCTAGGCCCTTGTTCTTGAAATTTTGCACTCGCTAGGCCCTTGTTCTTGCAATTTTGCACACGCTAGGCCCTTGTTCTTGCATTTTTTTCACTCGCTAGGCCCTTGTTCTTGCAATTTTGCACTCGCTAGGCCCTTGTTCTTGCAATTTTGCACACGCTAGGCCCTTGTTCTTGCTATTTTGCACACGCTAGGCCCTTGTTCTTGCAATTTTGCACACGCTAGGCCCTTGTTCTTGCAATTTTGCACACGCTAGGCCCTTGTTCTTGAAATTCTGCACGCGCTAGGCCCTTGTTCTTGCAATTTTGCACACGCTAGGCCCTTGTTCTTGCTATTTTGCACATGCTAGGCCCTTGTTCTTGCAATTTTGCACTCGCTAGGCCCTTGTTCTTGCAGTTTTGCACTCGCTAGGCCCTTGTTCTTGCAATTTTGCACTCGCTAGGCCCTTGTTCTTGCTATTTTGCACACGCTGGGCCCTTGTTCTTGGAATTTTGCACACGCTAGGCCCTTGTTCTTGCAATTTTGCACACGCTAGGCCCTTGTTCTTGCAATTTTTGCTAACGCTAGACCCTTGTTCTTGCAATTTTGCACACGCTAGGCCCTTGTTCTTGCAATTTTGCACTCGCTAGGCCCTTGTTCTTGCAATTTTGCACTCGCTAGGCCCTTGTTCTTGCAATTTTGTACACGCTAGGCCCTTGTTCTTGAAACTTTTGCACACGCTTGGCCCTTGTTCTTGCAATTTTGTACACGCTAGGCCCTTGTTCTTGAAATTTTGCAAACACTAGGCCCTTGTTCTTGAAATTATGCACACACTAGGCCCTTGTTCTTGCAATTTTGCACACGCTAGGCCCTTGTTCTTGAAATTTTGCACACGCTAGGCCCTTGTTCTTGCAATTTAGCACACGCTAGGCCCTTGTTCTTGTAATTTTTTACTCGCTAGGCCCTTGTTCTTGCAATTTTGCACTCGCTAGGCCCTTGTTCTTGCAATTTTGCACACGCTAGGCCCTTGTTCTTGCTATTTTGCACATGCTAGGCCCTTGTTCTTGCAATTTTGCACACGCTAGGCCCTTGTTCTTGCAATTTTGCACATGCTAGGCCCTTGTTCTTGAATTTTTGCACGCGCTAGGCCCTTGTTCTTGCGATTTTGCACACGCTAGGCCTTTGTTCTTGCAATTTTGCACACGCTAGGCCCTTGTTCTTGCTATTTTGCACACGCTGGGCCCTTGATCTTGCAATTTTGCACCTGCTGGGCCCTTGTTCTTGCAATTTTGCACACGCTAGGCCCTTGTTCTTGCAATTTTGCACACGCTAGGCCCTTGCTCTTGCAATTTTGCACACGCTAGGCCCTTGTTCTTGAAACTTTTGCACACGCTTGGCCCTTGTTCTTGCAATTTTGTACACGCTAGGCCCTTGTTCTTGCAGTTTTGCACACGCTAGGCCCTTGTTCTTGAAATTATGCACACGCTAGGCCCTTGTTCTTGCGATTTTGCACACGCTAGGCCCTTGTTCTTGAAATTTTGCACACGCTAGGCCCTTGTTCTTGCAATTTTGCACACGCTAGGCCCTTGTTCTTGTAATTTTTTACTCGCTAGGCCCTTGTTCTTGCAATTTTGCACTCGCTAGGCCCTTGTTCTTGCAATTTTGCACACGCTAGGCCCTTGTTCTTGCTATTTTGCACATGCTAGGCCCTTGTTCTTGCAATTTTGCACACGCTAGGCCCTTGTTCTTGCAATTTTGCACATGCTAGGCCCTTGTTCTTGAATTTTTGCACGCGCTAGGCCCTTGTTCTTGCGATTTTGCACACGCTAGGCCTTTGTTCTTGCAATTTTGCACACGCTAGGCCCTTGTTCTTGCTATTTTGCACACGCTGGGCCCTTGATCTTGCAATTTTGCACCTGCTGGGCCCTTGTTCTTGCAATTTTGCACACGCTAGGCCCTTGTTCTTGCAGTTTTGCACACGCTAGGCCCTTGTTCTTGAAATTCTGCACGCGCTAGGCCCTTGTTCTTGCAATTTTGCACACGCTAGGCCCTTGTTCTTGCAATTTTGCACACGCTAGGCCCTTGTTCTTGCTATTTTGCACATGCTAGGCCCTTGTTCTTGCAATTTTGCACTCGCTAGGCCCTTGTTCTTGCAGTTTTGCACTCGCTAGGCCCTTGTTCTTGCAATTTTGCACTCGCTAGGCCCTTGTTCTTGCTATTTTGCACACGCTGGGCCCTTGTTCTTGCAATTTTGCACACGCTAGGCCCTTGTTCTTGCAATTTTGCACACGCTAGGCCCTTGTTCTTGCAATTTTTGCTAACGCTAGACCCTTGTTCTTGCAATTTTGCACACGCTAGGCCCTTGTTCTTGCAATTTTGCACTCGCTAGGCCCTTGTTCTTGCAATTTCGCACTCGCTAGGCCCTTGTTGTTGAAATTTTGCACCGCTAGGCCCTTGTTTTTAAAAATTTGCACACGTTAGGCCCTTGTTCTTGCAGTTTTGCACTCGCTAAGCCCTTGTTCTTGCAATTTTGCACTCGCTAGGCACTTGTTCTTGCAATTTTGCACACGCTAGGCACTTGTTCTTGCATTTTTGCACACGCTAGGCCCTTGTTCTTGCAATTTTGTACTCGCTAGGCCCTTGTTATTGCTATTTTGCAGACGCCAGGCCCTTGTTCTTGCTTTTTGGCACACGCTAGGCCCTTGTTCTTGCTATTTTGCACATGCTAGGCCCTTGTTCTTGTAATTTTGCACTCGCTAGGCCCTTGTTCTTGCAATTTTGCACTCGCTAAGTCCTTGTTCTTGCTATTTTGCACACGCTAGGCCCTTGTTCTTGCTATTTTGCACACGCTAGGCCCTTGTTCTTGCAATTTTGCACACGCTAGGCCCTTGTTCTTATTCTGCACGCGCTAGGCCCTTGTTCTTGCAATTTTGCACACACTAGGCCCTTGTTCTTGCAATTTTGCACACGCTAGGCCCTTGTTCTTGCTATTTTGCACACGCTAGGCCCTTGTTCTTGCAATTTTGCACTCGCTAGGCCCTTGTTCTTGCTATTTTGCAGACGCCAGGCCCTTGTTCTTGCTTTTTGGCACACGCTAGGCCCTTGTTCTTGCTATTTTGCGCATGCTAGGCCCTTGTTCTTGCAATTTTGCACTCGCTAGGCCCTTGTTCTTGCAATTTTGCACTCGCTAAGCCCTTGTTCTTGCTATTTTGCACACGCTAGGCCCTTGTTCTTGCTATTTTGCACACGCTAGGCCCTTGTTCTTGCAATTTTGCACACGCTAGGCCCTTGTTCTTGCATTTTTTCACACGCTAGGCCCTTGTTCTTGAAATCTTGCACAGGCTAGGCCCTTGTTCTTGCAATTTTGCACATGCTAGGCCCTTGTTCTTGCAATTTTGCACACGCTAGGCCCTTGTTCTTGCAATTTTGCACATGCTAGGCCCTTGTTCTTGCAATTTTGTACACGCTAGGCCCTTGTTCTTGAAACTTTTGCACACGCTTGGCCCTTGTTCTTGCAATTTTGTACACGCTAGGCCCTTGTTCTTGAAATTTTGCAAACGCTAGGCCCTTGTTCTTGAAATTATGCACACACTAGGCCCTTGTTCTTGCAATTTTGCACACGCTAGGCCCTTGTTCTTGAAATTTTGCACACGCTAGGCCTTTGTTCTTGCAATTTTGCACACGCTAGGCCCTTGTTCTTGCAATGTTTTACTCGCTAGGCCCTTGTTCTTGCAATTTTGCACTCGCTAGGCCCTTGTTCTTGCAATTTTGCACACGCTAGGCCCTTGTTATTGCTATTTTGCACATGCTAGGCCCTTGTTCTTGCAATTTTGCACACGCTAGGCCCTTGTTCTTGCAATTTTGCACATGCTAGGCCCTTGTTCTTGAATTTTTGCACGCGCTAGGCCCTTGTTCTTGCAATTTTGCACACGCTAGGCCTTTGTTCTTGCAATTTTGCACACGCTAGGCCCTTGTTCTTGCTATTTTGCACACGCTGGGCCCTTGATCTTGCAATTTTGCACATGCTGGGCCCTTGTTCTTGCAATTTTGCACACGCTAGGCCCTTGTTCTTGCAATTTTGCACACGCTAGGCCCTTGCTCTTGCAATTTTGCACACGCTAGGCCCTTGTTCTTGAAACTTTTGCACACGCTAGGCCCTTGTTCTTGCAATTTTGCACACGCTAGGCTCTTGTTCTTGCTATTTTTCACTCGTTAGGCCCTTGTTCTTGCAATTTTGCACTCGCTAGGCCCTTGTTCTTGCAATTTTGCACACGCTAGGCCCTTGTTCTTGCTATTTTGCACACGCTAGGCCCTTGTTCTTGCAATTTTGCACATGCTAGGCCCTTGTTCTTGCAATTTTGCACACGCTAGGCCCTTGTTCTTGAAATTTTGCACTCGCTAGGCCCTTGTTCTTGCAATTTAGCACACGCTAGGCCTTTGTTCTTGCAATTTTGCACACGCTAGGCCCTTGTTCTTGCTATTTTGCACACACTAGGCCCTTGTTCTTGCAATTTTGCACTCGCTAGGCCCTTGTTGTAATTTTGCACTCGCTAGGCCCTTGTTCTTGCAATTTTGCACTCGCTAGGCCCTTGTTCTTGCAATTTTGCACTCGCTGGGCCTTTGTTCTTGCTATTTTGCACACGTTAGGCACTTGTTCTTGAACATTTGCACAGGCTAGGCCCTTGTTCTTGAAAATTTGCACTCGCTAGGCCCCTGCTCTTGCAATTTTGCACACGCTAGGCCCTTGTTCTTGCAATTTTGCAAACGCTAGGCCCTTGTTCTTGCAATTTTGCACACGCTAGGCCCTTGTTCTTGAAATTTTGCACTCGCTAGGCCCTTGTTCTTGCAATTTTGCACACGCTAGGCCCTTGTTCTTGCAATTTTGCACACGCTAGGCCCTTGTTCTTGAAATTTTGCACACGCTAGGCCCTTGTTCTTGCAATTTTGCACACGCTAGGCCCTTGTTCTTGCAATGTTTTACTCGCTAGGCCCTTGTTCTTGCAATTTTGCACTCGCTAGGCCCTTGTTCTTGCAATTTTGCACACGCTAGGCCCTTGTTCTTGCTATTTTGCACATGCTAGGCCCTTGTTCTTGCAATTTTGCACACGCTAGGCCCTTGTTCTTGCAATTTTGCACATGCTAGGCCCTTGTTCTTGAATTTTTGCACGCGCTAGGCCCTTGTTCTTGCAATTTTGCACACGCTAGGCCTTTGTTCTTGCAATTTTGCACACGCTAGGCCCTTGTTCTTGCAATTTTGCACACGCTAGGCCCTTGTACTTGCTATTTTGCACACGCTAGGCCCTTGTTCTTGCAATTTTGCACACGCTAGGCCCTTGTTCTTGCAATTTTGCACACGCTAGGCCCTTGTTCTTGAAATTCTACACGCGCTAGGCCCTTGTTCTTGCAATTTTGCACACGCTAGGCCCTTGTTCTTGCAATTTTGCACACGCTAGGCCCTTGTTCTTGCTATTTTGCACATGCTAGGCCCTTGTTCTTGCAATTTTGCACTCGCTAGGCCCTTGTTCTTGCAATTTTGCACTCGCTAAGTCCTTGTTCTTGCTATTTTGCACACGCTAGGCCCTTGTTCTTGCTATTTTGCACACGCTAGGCCCTTGTTCTTGCAATTTTGCACACGCTAGGCCCTTGTTCTTATTCTGCACGCGCTAGGCCCTTGTTCTTGCAATTTTGCACACACTAGGCCCTTGTTCTTGCAATTTTGCACACGCTAGGCCCTTGTTCTTGCTATTTTGCACACGCTAGGCCCTTGTTCTTGCAATTTTGCACTCGCTAGGCCCTTGTTCTTGCTATTTTGCAGACGCCAGGCCCTTGTTCTTGCTTTTTGGCACACGCTAGGCCCTTGTTCTTGCTATTTTGCGCATGCTAGGCCCTTGTTCTTGCAATTTTGCACTCGCTAGGCCCTTGTTCTTGCACTTTTGCACTCGCTAAGCCCTTGTTCTTGCTATTTTGCACACGCTAGGCCCTTGTTCTTGCTATTTTGCACATGCTAGGCCCTTGTTCTTGCAATTTTGCACACGCTAGGCCCTTGTTCTTGCATTTTTCACACGCTAGGCCCTTGTTCTTGAAATCTTGCACAGGCTAGGCCCTTGTTCTTGCAATTTTGCACATGCTAGGCCCTTGTTCTTGCAATTTTGCACACGCTAGGCCCTTGTTCTTGCAATTTTGCACATGCTAGGCCCTTGTTCTTGCAATTTTGTACACGCTAGGCCCTTGTTCTTGAAACTTTTGCACACGCTTGGCCCTTGTTCTTGCAATTTTGTACACGCTAGGCCCTTGTTCTTGAAATTTTGCAAACGCTAGGCCCTTGTTCTTGAAATTATGCACACACTAGGCCCTTGTTCTTGCAATTTTGCACACGCTAGGCCCTTGTTCTTGAAATTTTGCACACGCTAGGCCCTTGTTCTTGCAATTTTGCACACGCTAGGCCCTTGTTCTTGCAATGTTTTACTCGCTAGGCCCTTGTTCTTGCAATTTTGCACTCGCTAGGCCCTTGTTCTTGCAATTTTGCACACGCTAGGCCCTTGTTCTTGCTATTTTGCACATGCTAGGCCCTTGTTCTTGCAATTTTGCACACGCTAGGCCCTTGTTCTTGCAATTTTGCACATGCTAGGCCCTTGTTCTTGAATTTTTGCACGCGCTAGGCCCTTGTTCTTGCAATTTTGCACACGCTAGGCCTTTGTTCTTGCAATTTTGCACACGCTAGGCCCTTGTTCTTGCAATGTTTTACTCGCTAGGCCCTTGTTCTTGCAATTTTGCACTCGCTAGGCCCTTGTTCTTGCAATTTTGCACACGCTAGGCCCTTGTTATTGCTATTTTGCACATGCTAGGCCCTTGTTCTTGCAATTTTGCACACGCTAGGCCCTTGTTCTTGCAATTTTGCACATGCTAGGCCCTTGTTCTTGAATTTTTGCACGCGCTAGGCCCTTGTTCTTGCAATTTTGCACACGCTAGGCCTTTGTTCTTGCAATTTTGCACACGCTAGGCCCTTGTTCTTGCTATTTTGCACACGCTGGGCCCTTGATCTTGCAATTTTGCACATGCTGGGCCCTTGTTCTTGCAATTTTGCACACGCTAGGCCCTTGTTCTTGCAATTTTGCACACGCTAGGCCCTTGCTCTTGCAATTTTGCACACGCTAGGCCCTTGTTCTTGAAACTTTTGCACACGCTTGGCCCTTGTTCTTGCAATTTTGTACACGCTAGGCCCTTGTTCTTGCAGTTTTGCACACGCTAGGCCCTTGTTCTTGAAATTATGCACACGCTAGGCCCTTGTTCTTGCTATTTTGCACACGCTAGGCCCTTGTTCTTGAAATTTTGCACACGCTAGGCCCTTGTTCTTGCAATTTTGCACACGCTAGGCTCTTGTTCTTGCTATTTTTCACTCGTTAGGCCCTTGTTCTTGCAATTTTGCACTCGCTAGGCCCTTGTTCTTGCAATTTTGCACACGCTAGGCCCTTGTTCTTGCTATTTTGCACACGCTAGGCCCTTGTTCTTGCAATTTTGCACATGCTAGGCCCTTGTTCTTGCAATTTTGCACACGCTAGGCCCTTGTTCTTGAAATTTTGCACTCGCTAGGCCCTTGTTCTTGCAATTTAGCACACGCTAGGCCCTTGTTCTTGCAATTTTGCACACGCTAGGCCCTTGTTCTTGCTATTTTGCACACACTAGGCCCTTGTTCTTGCAATTTTGCACTCGCTAGGCCCTTGTTGTAATTTTGCACTCGCTAGGCCCTTGTTCTTGCAATTTTGCACTCGCTAGGCCCTTGTTCTTGCAATTTTGCACTCGCTGGGCCTTTGTTCTTGCTATTTTGCACACGTTAGGCACTTGTTCTTGAACATTTGCACAGGCTAGGCCCTTGTTCTTGAAAATTTGCACTCGCTAGGCCCCTGCTCTTGCAATTTTGCACACGCTAGGCCCTTGTTCTTGCAATTTTGCAAACGCTAGGCCCTTGTTCTTGCAATTTTGCACACGCTAGGCCCTTGTTCTTGAAATTTTGCACTCGCTAGGCCCTTGTTCTTGCAATTTTGCACACGCTAGGCCCTTGTTCTTGCAATTTTGCACACGCTAGGCCCTTGTTCTTGAAATTTTGCACACGCTAGGCCCTTGTTCTTGCAATTTTGCACACGCTAGGCCCTTGTTCTTGCAATGTTTTACTCGCTAGGCCCTTGTTCTTGCAATTTTGCACTCGCTAGGCCCTTGTTCTTGCAATTTTGCACACGCTAGGCCCTTGTTCTTGCTATTTTGCACATGCTAGGCCCTTGTTCTTGCAATTTTGCACACGCTAGGCCCTTGTTCTTGCAATTTTGCACATGCTAGGCCCTTGTTCTTGAATTTTTGCACGCGCTAGGCCCTTGTTCTTGCAATTTTGCACACGCTAGGCCTTTGTTCTTGCAATTTTGCACACGCTAGGCCCTTGTTCTTGCAATTTTGCACACGCTAGGCCCTTGTACTTGCTATTTTGCACACGCTAGGCCCTTGTTCTTGCAATTTTGCACACGCTAGGCCCTTGTTCTTGCAATTTTGCACACGCTAGGCCCTTGTTCTTGAAATTCTACACGCGCTAGGCCCTTGTTCTTGCAATTTTGCACACGCTAGGCCCTTGTTCTTGCAATTTTGCACACGCTAGGCCCTTGTTCTTGCTATTTTGCACATGCTAGGCCCTTGTTCTTGCAATTTTGCACTCGCTAGGCCCTTGTTCTTGCAATTTTGCACTCGCTAAGTCCTTGTTCTTGCTATTTTGCACACGCTAGGCCCTTGTTCTTGCTATTTTGCACACGCTAGGCCCTTGTTCTTGCAATTTTGCACACGCTAGGCCCTTGTTCTTATTCTGCACGCGCTAGGCCCTTGTTCTTGCAATTTTGCACACACTAGGCCCTTGTTCTTGCAATTTTGCACACGCTAGGCCCTTGTTCTTGCTATTTTGCACACGCTAGGCCCTTGTTCTTGCAATTTTGCACTCGCTAGGCCCTTGTTCTTGCTATTTTGCAGACGCCAGGCCCTTGTTCTTGCTTTTTGGCACACGCTAGGCCCTTGTTCTTGCTATTTTGCGCATGCTAGGCCCTTGTTCTTGCAATTTTGCACTCGCTAGGCCCTTGTTCTTGCACTTTTGCACTCGCTAAGCCCTTGTTCTTGCTATTTTGCACACGCTAGGCCCTTGTTCTTGCTATTTTGCACACGCTAGGCCCTTGTTCTTGCAATTTTGCACACGCTAGGCCCTTGTTCTTGCATTTTTCACACGCTAGGCCCTTGTTCTTGAAATCTTGCACAGGCTAGGCCCTTGTTCTTGCAATTTTGCACATGCTAGGCCCTTGTTCTTGCAATTTTGCACACGCTAGGCCCTTGTTCTTGCAATTTTGCACATGCTAGGCCCTTGTTCTTGCAATTTTGTACACGCTAGGCCCTTGTTCTTGAAACTTTTGCACACGCTTGGCCCTTGTTCTTGCAATTTTGTACACGCTAGGCCCTTGTTCTTGAAATTTTGCAAACGCTAGGCCCTTGTTCTTGAAATTATGCACACACTAGGCCCTTGTTCTTGCAATTTTGCACACGCTAGGCCCTTGTTCTTGAAATTTTGCACACGCTAGGCCCTTGTTCTTGCAATTTTGCACACGCTAGGCCCTTGTTCTTGCAATGTTTTACTCGCTAGGCCCTTGTTCTTGCAATTTTGCACTCGCTAGGCCCTTGTTCTTGCAATTTTGCACACGCTAGGCCCTTGTTCTTGCTATTTTGCACATGCTAGGCCCTTGTTCTTGCAATTTTGCACACGCTAGGCCCTTGTTCTTGCAATTTTGCACATGCTAGGCCCTTGTTCTTGAATTTTTGCACGCGCTAGGCCCTTGTTCTTGCAATTTTGCACACGCTAGGCCTTTGTTCTTGCAATTTTGCACACGCTAGGCCCTTGTTCTTGCTATTTTGCACACGCTGGGCCCTTGATCTTGCAATTTTGCACATGCTGGGCCCTTGTTCTTGCAATTTTGCACACGCTAGGCCCTTGTTCTTGCAATTTTGCACACGCTAGGCCCTTGCTCTTGCAATTTTGCACACGCTAGGCCCTTGTTCTTGAAACTTTTGCACACGCTTGGCCCTTGTTCTTGCAATTTTGTACACGCCAGGCCCTTGTTCTTGCAGTTTTGCACACGCTAGGCCCTTGTTCTTGAAATTATGCACACGCTAGGCCCTTGTTCTTGCTATTTTGCACACGCTAGGCCCTTGTTCTTGAAATTTTGCACACGCTAGGCCCTTGTTCTTGCAATTTTGCACACGCTAGGCTCTTGTTCTTGCTATTTTTCACTCGTTAGGCCCTTGTTCTTGCAATTTTGCACTCGCTAGGCCCTTGTTCTTGCAATTTTGCACACGCTAGGCCCTTGTTCTTGCAATTTTGCACACGCTAGGCCCTTGTTCTTGCAATTTTGCACACGCTAGGCCCTTGTTCTTGCAATTTTTGCTAACGCTAGACCCTTGTTCTTGCAATTTTGCACACGCTAGGCCCTTGTTCTTGCAATCTTGCACTCGCTAGGCCTTTGTTCTTGCAATTTTGCACTCGCTAGGCCCTTGTTGTTGAAATTTTGCACCGCTAGGCCCTTGTTTTTAAAATTTTGCACACATTAGGCCCTTGTTCTTGCAGTTTTGCACTCGCTAAGCCCTTGTTCTTGCAATTTTGCACTCGCTAGGCACTTGTTCTTGCAATTTTGCACACGCTAGGCACTTGTTCTTGCATTTTTGCACACGCTAGGCCCTTGTTCTTGCAATTTTGCACTCGCTAGGCCCTTGTTCTTGCAATTTTGTACTCGCTAGGCCCTTGTTCTTGCTATTTTGCAGACGCCAGGCCCTTGTTCTTGCTTTTTGGCACACGCTAGGCCCTTGTTCTTGCTATTTTGCACATGCTAGGCCCTTGTTCTTGCAATTTTGCACTCGCTAGGCCCTTGTTCTTGCAATTTTGCACTCGCTAAGTCCTTGTTCTTGCTATTTTGCACATGCTAGGCCCTTGTTCTTGCTATTTTGCACACGCTAGGCCCTTGTTCTTGCAATTTTGCACACGCTTGGCCCTTGTTCTTATTCTGCACGCGCTAGGCCCTTGTTCTTGCAATTTTGCACACACTAGGCCCTTGTTCTTGCAATTTTGCACACGCTAGGCCCTTGTTCTTGCTATTTTGCACACGCTAGGCCCTTGTTCTTGCAATTTTGCACTCGCTAGGCCCTTGTTCTTGCTATTTTGCAGACGCCAGGCCCTTGTTCTTGCTTTTTGGCACACGCTAGGCCCTTGTTCTTGCTATTTTGCGCATGCTAGGCCCTTGTTCTTGCAATTTTGCACTCGCTAGGCCCTTGTTCTTGCAATTTTGCACTCGCTAAGCCCTTGTTCTTGCTATTTTGCACACGCTAGGCCCTTGTTCTTGCTATTTTGCACACGCTAGGCCCTTGTTCTTGCAATTTTGCACACGCTAGGCCCTTGTTCTTGCATTTTTTCACACGCTAGGCCCTTGTTCTTGAAATCTTGCACAGGCTAGGCCCTTGTTCTTGCAATTTTGCACATGCTAGGCCCTTGTTCTTGCAATTTTGCACACGCTAGGCCCTTGTTCTTGCAATTTTGCACATGCTAGGCCCTTTGTTCACGCTAGGCCCTTGTTCTTGAAACTTTTGCACACGCTTGGCCCTTGTTCTTGCAATTTTGTACACGCTAGGCCCTTGTTCTTGAAATTTTGCAAACGCTAGGCCCTTGTTCTTGAAATTATGCACACACTAGGCCCTTGTTCTTGCAATTTTGCACACGCTAGGCCCTTGTTCTTGAAATTTTGCACACGCTAGGCCCTTGTTCTTGCAATTTTGCACACGCTAGGCCCTTGTTCTTGCAATGTTTTACTCGCTAGGCCCTTGTTCTTGCAATTTTGCACTCGCTAGGCCCTTGTTCTTGCAATTTTGCACACGCTAGGCCCTTGTTCTTGCTATTTTGCACATGCTAGGCCCTTGTTCTTGCAATTTTGCACACGCTAGGCCCTTGTTCTTGCAATTTTGCACATGCTAGGCCCTTGTTCTTGAATTTTTGCACGCGCTAGGCCCTTGTTCTTGCAATTTTGCACACGCTAGGCCTTTGTTCTTGCAATTTTGCACACGCTAGGCCCTTGTTCTTGCTATTTTGCACACGCTGGGCCCTTGATCTTGCAATTTTGCACATGCTGGGCCCTTGTTCTTGCAATTTTGCACACGCTAGGCCCTTGTTCTTGCAATTTTGCACACGCTAGGCCCTTGCTCTTGCAATTTTGCACACGCTAGGCCCTTGTTCTTGAAACTTTTGCACACGCTTGGCCCTTGTTCTTGCAATTTTGTACACGCTAGGCCCTTGTTCTTGCAGTTTTGCACACGCTAGGCCCTTGTTCTTGAAATTATGCACACGCTAGGCCCTTGTTCTTGCTATTTTGCACACGCTAGGCCCTTGTTCTTGAAATTTTGCACACGCTAGGCCCTTGTTCTTGCAATTTTGCACACGCTAGGCTCTTGTTCTTGCTATTTTTCACTCGTTAGGCCCTTGTTCTTGCAATTTTGCACTCGCTAGGCCCTTGTTCTTGCAATTTTGCACACGCTAGGCCCTTGTTCTTGCTATTTTGCACACGCTAGGCCCTTGTTCTTGCAATTTTGCACATGCTAGGCCCTTGTTCTTGCAATTTTGCACACGCTAGGCCCTTGTTCTTGAAATTTTGCACTCGCTAGGCCCTTGTTCTTGCAATTTAGCACACACTAGGCCCTTGTTCTTGCAATTTTGCACACGCTAGGCCCTTGTTCTTGCTATTTTGCACACGCTAGGCCCTTGTTCTTGCAATTTTGCACTCGCTAGGCCCTTGTTCTTGCAATTTTGCACACGCTAGGCCCTTGTTCTTGCGATTTTGCACACGCTAGGCCCTTGTTCTTGCAATTTTGCACACGCTAGGCCCTTGTTCTTGCAATTTTTGCTAACGCTAGACCCTTGTTCTTGCAATTTTGCACACGCTAGGCCCTTGTTCTTGCAATTTTGCACTCGCTAGGCCTTTGTTCTTGCAATTTTGCACTCGCTAGGCCCTTGTTGTTGAAATTTTGCACCGCTAGGCCCTTGTTTTTAAAATTTTGCACACATTAGGCCCTTGTTCTTGCAGTTTTGCACTCGCTAAGCCCTTGTTCTTGCAATTTTGCACTCGCTAGGCACTTGTTCTTGCAATTTTGCACACGCTAGGCACTTGTTCTTGCATTTTTGCACACGCTAGGCCCTTGTTCTTGCAATTTTGCACTCGCTAGGCCCTTGTTCTTGCAATTTTGTACTCGCTAGGCCCTTGTTCTTGCTATTTTGCAGACGCCAGGCCCTTGTTCTTGCTTTTTGGCACACGCTAGGCCCTTGTTCTTGCTATTTTGCACATGCTAGGCCCTTGTTCTTGCAATTTTGCACTCGCTAGGCCCTTGTTCTTGCAATTTTGCACTCGCTAAGTCCTTGTTCTTGCTATTTTGCACACGCTAGGCCCTTGTTCTTGCTATTTTGCACACGCTAGGCCCTTGTTCTTGCAATTTTGCACACGCTAGGCCCTTGTTCTTATTCTGCACGCGCTAGGCCCTTGTTCTTGCAATTTTGCACACACTAGGCCCTTGTTCTTGCAATTTTGCACACGCTAGGCCCTTGTTCTTGCTATTTTGCATACGCTAGGCCCTTGTTCTTGCAATTTTGCACTCGCTAGGCCCTTGTTCTTGCTATTTTGCAGACGCCAGGCCCTTGTTCTTGCTTTTTGGCACACGCTAGGCCCTTGTTCTTGCTATTTTACGCATGCTAGGCCCTTGTTCTTGCAATTTTGCACTCGCTAGGCCCTTGTTCTTGCAATTTTGCACTCGCTAAGCCCTTGTTCTTGCTATTTTGCACACGCTAGGCCCTTGTTCTTGCTATTTTGCACACGCTAGGCCCTTGTTCTTGCAATTTTGCACACGCTAGGCCCTTGTTCTTGCATTTTTTCACACGCTAGGCCCTTGTTCTTGAAATCTTGCACAGGCTAGGCCCTTGTTCTTGCAATTTTGCACATGCTAGGCCCTTGTTCTTGCAATTTTGCACACGCTAGGCCCTTGTTCTTGCAATTTTGCACATGCTAGGCCCTTGTTCTTGCAATTTTGTACACGCTAGGCCCTTGTTCTTGAAACTTTTGCACACGCTTGGCCCTTGTTCTTGCAATTTTGTACACGCTAGGCCCTTGTTCTTGAAATTTTGCAAATGCTAGGCCCTTGTTCTTGAAATTATGCACACACTAGGCCCTTGTTCTTGCAATTTTGCACACGCTAGGCCCTTGTTCTTGAAATTTTGCACACGCTAGGCCCTTGTTCTTGCAATTTTGCACACGCTAGGCCCTTGTTCTTGCAATGTTTTACTCGCTAGGCCCTTGTTCTTGCAATTTTGCACTCGCTAGGCCCTTGTTCTTGCAATTTTGCACACGCTAGGCCCTTGTTCTTGCTATTTTGCACATGCTAGGCCCTTGTTCTTGCAATTTTGCACACGCTAGGCCCTTGTTCTTGCAATTTTGCACATGCTAGGCCCTTGTTCTTGAATTTTTGCACGCGCTAGGCCCTTGTTCTTGCAATTTTGCACACGCTAGGCCTTTGTTCTTGCAATTTTGCACACGCTAGGCCCTTGTTGTTGCTATTTTGCACACGCTGGGCCCTTGATCTTGCAATTTTGCACATGCTGGGCCCTTGTTCTTGCAATTTTGCACACGCTAGGCCCTTGTTCTTGCAATTTTGCACACGCTAGGCCCTTGTCTTGCAATTTTGCACACGCTAGGCCCTTGTTCTTGAAACTTTTGCACACGCTTGGCCCTTGTTCTTGCAATTTTGTACACGCTAGGCCCTTGTTCTTGCAGTTTTGCACACGCTAGGCCCTTGTTCTTGAAATTATGCACACGCTAGGCCCTTGTTCTTGCTATTTTGCACACGCTAGGCCCTTGTTCTTGAAATTTTGCACACGCTAGGCCCTTGTTCTTGCAATTTTGCACACGCTAGGCTCTTGTTCTTGCTATTTTTCACTCGTTAGGCCCTTGTTCTTGCAATTTTGCACTCGCTAGGCCCTTGTTCTTGCAATTTTGCACACGCTAGGCCCTTGTTCTTGCTATTTTGCACACGCTAGGCCCTTGTTCTTGCAATTTTGCACATGCTAGGCCCTTGTTCTTGCAATTTTGCACACGCTAGGCCCTTGTTCTTGAAATTTTGCACTCGCTAGGCCCTTGTTCTTGCAATTTAGCACACACTAGGCCCTTGTTCTTGCAATTTTGCACACGCTAGGCCCTTGTTCTTGCTATTTTGCACACGCTAGGCCCTTGTTCTTGCAATTTTGCACTCGCTAGGCCCTTGTTCTTGCAATTTTGCACTCGCTAGGCCCTTGTTCTTCCAATTTTGCACTCGCTAGGCCCTTGTTCTTGCAATTTTGCACTCGCTGGGCCTTTGTTCTTGCTATTTTGCACACGCTAGGCCCTTGTTCTTGCAATTTTGCACACGCTAGGCCCTTGTTCTTGCAATTTTTGCACACGCTAGGCCCTTGTTCTTGCAATTTCTGCACACGCTAGACCCTTGTTCTTGCAATTTTGCACACGCTAGGCCCTTGTTCTTGCAATTTTGCACACGCTAGGCCCTTGTTCTTGCAATTTGCACTCGCTAGGCCCTTGTTGTTGAAATTTTGCACACGCTAGGCCCTTGTTTTTGAAATTTTGCACACGCTAGGCCCTTGTTCTTGCAATTTTGCATTCGCTAGGCCCTTGTTATTGCAATTTTGCACTCGCTAGGCCCTTGTTCTTTCTATTTTGCACACGCTAGGCCCTTGTTCTTGCAATTTTGCACACCCTAGGCCCTTGTTCTTGCAATTTTGCACATGCTAGGCCCTTGTTCTTGCAATTTTGTACACGCTAGGCCCTTGTTCTTGAAACTTTTGCACACGGTTGGCCCTTTTTCTTGCAATTTTGCACACGCTAGGCCCTTGTTGTTGCTATTGTGCACACGCTGGGCCCTTGATCTTGCAATTTTGCACATGCTGGGCCCTTGTTCTTGCAATTTTGCACACGCTAGGCCCTTGTTCTTGCAATTTTGCACACGCTAGGCCCTTGTCTTGCAATTTTGCACACGCTAGGCCCTTGTTCTTGAAACTTTTGCACACGCTTGGCCCTTGTTCTTGCAATTTTGTACACGCTAGGCCCTTGTTCTTGCAGTTTTGCACATGCTAGGCCCTTGTTCTTGAAATTATGCACACGCTAGGCCCTTGTTCTTGCTATTTTGCACACGCTAGGCCTTTGTTCTTGAAATTTTGCACACGCTAGGCCCTTGTTCTTGCAATTTTGCACACGCTAGGCTCTTGTTCTTGCTATTTTTCACTCGTTAGGCCCTTGTTCTTGCAATTTTGCACTCGCTAGGCCCTTGTTCTTGCAATTTTGCACACGCTAGGCCCTTGTTCTTGCTATTTTGCACACGCTAGGCCCTTGTTCTTGCAATTTTGCACATGCTAGGCCCTTGTTCTTGCAATTTTGCACACGCTAGGCCCTTGTTCTTGAAATTTTGCACTCGCTAGGCCCTTGTTCTTGCAATTTAGCACACACTAGGCCCTTGTTCTTGCAATTTTGCACACGCTAGGCCCTTGTTCTTGCTATTTTGCACACGCTAGGCCCTTGTTCTTGCAATTTTGCACTCGCTAGGCCCTTGTTCTTGCAATTTTGCACTCGCTAGGCTCTTGTTCTTCCAATTTTGCACTCGCTAGGCCCTTGTTCTTGCAATTTTGCACTCGCTGGGCCTTTGTTCTTGCTATTTTGCACACGCTAGGCCCTTGTTCTTGCAATTTTGCACACGCTAGGCCCTTGTTCTTGCAATTTTTGCACACGCTAGGCCCTTGTTCTTGCAATTTCTGCACACGCTAGACCCTTGTTCTTGCAATTTTGCACACGCTAGGCCCTTGTTCTTGCAATTTTGCACACGCTAGGCCCTTGTTCTTGCAATTTGCACTCGCTAGGCCCTTGTTGTTGAAATTTTGCACACGCTAGGCCCTTGTTTTTGAAATTTTGCACACGCTAGGCCCTTGTTCTTGCAATTTTGCATTCGCTAGGCCCTTGTTATTGCAATTTTGCACTCGCTAGGCCCTTGTTCTTTCTATTTTGCACACGCTAGGCCCTTGTTCTTGCAATTTTGCACACCCTAGGCCCTTGTTCTTGCAATTTTGCACATGCTAGGCCCTTGTTCTTGCAATTTTGTAC
The DNA here is from genome assembly GCA_947471745.1 of Closterium sp. Naga37s-1. NCBI lineage: Eukaryota > Viridiplantae > Streptophyta > Zygnematophyceae > Desmidiales > Closteriaceae > Closterium > Closterium sp. Naga37s-1. The sequence goes on from CANJKZ010001000.1 coordinate 35,206, forward strand.
ACGCTAGGCCCTTGTTCTTGAAACTTTTGCACACGGTTGGCCCTTGTTCTTGCAATTTTGCACACCCTAGGCCCTTGTTCTTGCAATTTTGCACATGCTAGGCCCTTGTTCTTGCAATTTTGCACACGCTAGGCCCTTGTTCTTGAAATTTTGCACTCGCTAGGCCCTTGTTCTTGCAATTTAGCACACACTAGGCCCTTGTTCTTGCAATTTTGCACACGCTAGGCCCTTGTTCTTGCTATTTTGCACACGCTAGGCCCTTGTTCTTGCAATTTTGCACTCGCTAGGCCCTTGTTCTTGCAATTTTGCACTCGCTAGGCCCTTGTTCTTCCAATTTTGCACTCGCTAGGCCCTTGTTCTTGCAATTTTGCACTCGCTGGGCCTTTGTTCTTGCTATTTTGCACACGCTAGGCCCTTGTTCTTGCAATTTTGCACACGCTAGGCCCTTGTTCTTGCAATTTTGCACACGCTAGGCCCTTGTTCTTGCAATTTTGCACACGCTAGGCCCTTGTTCTTGCAATTTGCACTCGCTAGGCCCTTGTTGTTGAAATTTTGCACACGCTAGGCCCTTGTTTTTGAAATTTTGCACACGATAGGCCCTTGTTCTTGCAATTTTGCATTCGCTAGGCCCTTGTTATTGCAATTTTGCACTCGATAGGCCCTTGTTCTTGCTATTTTGCACTCGCTAGGCCCTTGTTCTTGCAATTTTGAACTCGCTAGGCCCTTGTTCTTGCAGTTTTGCACACGCTAGGCCCTTGTTCTTGAAATTATGCACACGCTAGGCCCTTGTTCTTGCTATTTTGCACACGCTAGGCCCTTGTTCTTGAAATTTTGCACACGCTAGGCCCTTGTTCTTGCAATTTTGCACACGCTAGGCTCTTGTTCTTGCTATTTTTCACTCGTTAGGCCCTTGTTCTTGCAATTTTGCACTCGCTAGGCCCTTGTTCTTGCAATTTTGCACACGCTAGGCCCTTGTTCTTGCTATTTTGCACACGCTAGGCCCTTGTTCTTGCAATTTTGCACATGCTAGGCCCTTGTTCTTGCAATTTTGCACACGCTAGGCCCTTGTTCTTGAAATTTTGCACTCGCTAGGCCCTTGTTCTTGCAATTTAGCACACACTAGGCCCTTGTTCTTGCAATTTTGCACACGCTAGGCCCTTGTTCTTGCTATTTTGCACACGCTAGGCCCTTGTTCTTGCAATTTTGCACTCGCTAGGCCCTTGTTCTTGCAATTTTGCACTCGCTAGGCCCTTGTTCTTCCAATTTTGCACCCGCTAGGCCCTTGTTCTTGCAATTTTGCACTCGCTGGGCCTTTGTTCTTGCTATTTTGCACACGCTAGGCCCTTGTTCTTGCAATTTTGCACACGCTAGGCCCTTGTTCTTGCAATTTTTGCACACGCTAGGCCCTTGTTCTTGCAATTTCTGCACACGCTAGACCCTTGTTCTTGCAATTTTGCACACGCTAGGCCCTTGTTCTTGCAATTTTGCACACGCTAGGCCCTTGTTCTTGCAATTTGCACTCGCTAGGCCCTTGTTGTTGAAATTTTGCACACGCTAGGCCCTTGTTTTTGAAATTTTGCACACGCTAGGCCCTTGTTCTTGCAATTTTGCATTCGCTAGGCCCTTGTTATTGCAATTTTGCACTCGCTAGGCCCTTGTTCTTTCTATTTTGCACACGCTAGGCCCTTGTTCTTGCAATTTTGCACACCCTAGGCCCTTGTTCTTGCAATTTTGCACATGCTAGGCCCTTGTTCTTGCAATTTTGTACACGCTAGGCCCTTGTTCTTGAAACTTTTGCACACGGTTGGCCCTTTTTCTTGCAATTTTGCACACGCTAGGCCCTTGTTGTTGCTATTTTGCACACGCTGGGCCCTTGATCTTGCAATTTTGCACATGCTGGGCCCTTGTTCTTGCAATTTTGCACACGCTAGGCCCTTGTTCTTGCAATTTTGCACACGCTAGGCCCTTGTCTTGCAATTTTGCACACGCTAGGCCCTTGTTCTTGAAACTTTTGCACACGCTTGGCCCTTGTTCTTGCAATTTTGTACACGCTAGGCCCTTGTTCTTGCAGTTTTGCACACGCTAGGCCCTTGTTCTTGAAATTATGCACACGCTAGGCCCTTGTTCTTGCTATTTTGCACACGCTAGGCCCTTGTTCTTGAAATTTTGCACACGCTAGGCCCTTGTTCTTGCAATTTTGCACACGCTAGGCTCTTGTTCTTGCTATTTTTCACTCGTTAGGCCCTTGTTCTTGCAATTTTGCACTCGCTAGGCCCTTGTTCTTGCAATTTTGCACACGCTAGGCCCTTGTTCTTGCTATTTTGCACACGCTAGGCCCTTGTTCTTGCAATTTTGCACATGCTAGGCCCTTGTTCTTGCAATTTTGCACACGCTAGGCCCTTGTTCTTGAAATTTTGCACTCGCTAGGCCCTTGTTCTTGCAATTTAGCACACACTAGGCCCTTGTTCTTGCAATTTTGCACACGCTAGGCCCTTGTTCTTGCTATTTTGCACACGCTAGGCCCTTGTTCTTGCAATTTTGCACTCGCTAGGCCCTTGTTCTTGCAATTTTGCACTCGCTAGGCCCTTGTTCTTCCAATTTTGCACTCGCTAGGCCCTTGTTCTTGCAATTTTGCACTCGCTGGGCCTTTGTTCTTGCTATTTTGCACACGCTAGGCCCTTGTTCTTGCAATTTTGCACACGCTAGGCCCTTGTTCTTGCAATTTTTGCACACGCTAGGCCCTTGTTCTTGCAATTTCTGCACACGCTAGACCCTTGTTCTTGCAATTTTGCACACGCTAGGCCCTTGTTCTTGCAATTTTGCACACGCTAGGCCCTTGTTCTTGCAATTTGCACTCGCTAGGCCCTTGTTGTTGAAATTTTGCACACGCTAGGCCCTTGTTTTTGCACACGCTAGGCCCTTGTTTTTGAAATTTGCACACGCTAGGCCCTTGTTCTTGCAAGTTTGCATTCGCTAGGCCCTTGTTATTGCAATTTTGCACTCGCTAGGCCCTTGTTCTTTCTATTTTGCACACGCTAGGCCCTTGTTCTTGCAATTTTGCACACCCTAGGCCCTTGTTCTTGCAATTTTGCACATGCTAGGCCCTTGTTCTTGCAATTTTGTACACGCTAGGCCCTTGTTCTTGAAACTTTTGCACACGGTTGGCCCTTGTTCTTGCAATTTTGCACACCCTAGGCCCTTGTTCTTGCAATTTTGCACATGCTAGGCCCTTGTTCTTGCAATTTTGCACACGCTAGGCCCTTGTTCTTGAAATTTTGCACTCGCTAGGCCCTTGTTCTTGCAATTTAGCACACACTAGGCCCTTGTTCTTGCAATTTTGCACACGCTAGGCCCTTGTTCTTGCTATTTTGCACACGCTAGGCCCTTGTTCTTGCAATTTTGCACTCGCTAGGCCCTTGTTCTTCCAATTTTGCACTCGCTAGGCCCTTGTTCTTGCAATTTTGCACTCGCTGGGCCTTTGTTCTTGCTATTTTGCACACGCTAGGCCCTTGTTCTTGCAATTTTGCACACGCTAGGCCCTTGTTCTTGCAATTTTTGCACACGCTAGGCCCTTGTTCTTGCAATTTCTGCACACGCTAGACCCTTGTTCTTGCAATTTTGCACACGCTAGGCCCTTGTTCTTGCAATTTTGCACACGCTAGGCCCTTGTTCTTGCAATTTGCACTCGCTAGGCCCTTGTTGTTGAAATTTTGCACACGCTAGGCCCTTGTTTTTGAAATTTTGCACACGCTAGGCCCTTGTTCTTCAAATTTTGCATTCGCTAGGCCCTTGTTATTGCAATTTTGCACTCGATAGGCCCTTGTTCTTGCTATTTTGCACTCGCTAGGCCCTTGTTCTTGCAATTTTGAACTCGCTAGGCCCTTGTTCTTGCAGTTTTGCACACGCTAGGCCCTTGTTCTTGAAATTATGCACACGCTAGGCCCTTGTTCTTGCAATTTTGCACACGCTAGGCCCTTGTTCTTGAAATGTTGCACTCGCTAGGCCCTTATTCCTGCAATTTTGCACACGCTAGGCCCTTGTTCTTGCAATTTTTCACTCGCTAGGCCCTTGTTCTTGCAATTTCGCACTCGCTAGGCCCTTGTTCTTGAAATTTTGCACACGCTAGGCCCTTGTTCTTGCAATTTTGCACTTGCTAGGCCCTTGTTCTTGCAATTTTGCACACGCTAGGCCCTTGTTCTTGCATTCTTGCACACGCTAGGCCCTTGTTCTTGCAATTTTGCACTCGCTAGGCCCTTGTTCTTGCAATTTTGAACTCGCTAGGCCCTTGTTCTTGCAATTTTGCACTCGCTAGGCCCTTGTTCTTGCTATTTTGCACACGCTGGGCCCTTGTTCTTGCAATTTTGCACAAGCTAGGCCCTTGTTCTTGCAATTTTGCACACGCTAGGCCCTTGTTCTTGCAATTTTGCACACCCTAGGCCCTTGTTCTTGCTATTTTGCACACGCTAGGCCCTTGTTCTTGCTATTTTGCACACGCTAGGCCCTTGTTCTTGCAATTTTGCACACGCTAGGCCCTTGTTCTTGAAATTTTGCACGTGCTAGGCCCTTGTTCTTGCAATTTTGCACACGCTAGGCCCTTGTTCTTGCAATTTTGCACACGCTAGGCCCTTGTTCTTGCTATTTTTCACACGCTAGGCCCTTGTTCTTGCAATTTTGCACTCGCTAGGCCCTTGTTCTTGCAATTTTGCACTCGCTAGGCCCTTGTTCTTGCAATTTTGCACTCGCTAGGCCCTTGTTCTTGCTATTTTGCACACGCTGGGCCTTTGTTCTTGCAATTTTGCACTCGCTAGGCCCTTGTTCTTGCAATTTTGCACACGCTAGGCCCTTGTTCTTGCAATTTTGCACACCCTAGGCCCTTGTTCTTGCAATTTTGCACATGCTAGGCCCTTGTTCTTGCAATTTTGTTCATGCTAGGCCCTTGTTCTTGAAACTTTTGCACACGCTTGGCCCATGTTCTTGCAATTTTGCACGCGCTAGGCCCTTGTTCTTGCAATTTTGCACACGCTAGGCCCTTTTTCTTGCAATTTTGCACACGCTAGGCCCTTGTTCTTGCTATTTTTCACACGCTAGGCCCTTGTTCTTGCAATTTTGCACTCGCTAGGCCCTTGTTCTTGCAATTTTGCACTCGCTAGGCCCTTGTTCTTGCAATTTTGCACTCGCTAGGCCCTTGTTCTTGCTATTTTGCACACGCTGGGCCTTTGTTCTTGCAATTTTGCACTCGCTAGGCCCTTGTTCTTGCTATTTTGCACACGCTAGGCCCTTGTTCTTGCAATTTTGCACACCCTAGGCCCTTGTTCTTGCAATTTTGCACACGCTAGGCCCTTGTTCTTGCAATTTTTGCTAACGCTAGACCCTTGTTCTTGCAATTTTGCACACGCTAGGCCCTTGTTCTTGCAATTTTGCACTCGCTAGGCCCTTGTTCTTGCAATTTTGCACTCGCTAGGCCCTTGTTGTTGAAAATTTGCACCGCTAGGCCCTTGTTTTTGAAATTTTGCACACGTTAGGCCCTTGTTCTTGCAATTTTGCACTCGCTAGGCCCTTGTTCTTGCAATTTTGCACTCGCTAGGCACTTGTTCTTGCAATTTTGCACACGCTAGGCACTTGTTCTTGCATTTTTGCACACGCTAGGCCCTTGTTCTTGCAATTTTGCACTCGCTAGGCCCTTGTTCTTGCAATTTTGCACTCGCTAGGCCCTTGTTCTTGCTATTTTGCAGACGCCAGGCCCTTGTTCTTGCTTTTTGGCACACGCTAGGCCCTTGTTCTTGCTATTTTGCGCATGCTAGGCCCTTTTTCTTGCAATTTTGCACTCGCTAGGCCCTTGTTCTTGCAATTTTGCACTCGCTAAGCCCTTGTTCTTGCTATTTTGTACACGCTAGGCCCTTGTTCTTGCTATTTTGCACACGCTAGGCCCTTGTTCTTGCAATTTTGCACATGCTAGGCCCTTGTTCTTGCATTTTTTCACAAGCTAGGCCCTTGTTCTTGAAATCTTGCACAGGCTAGGCCCTTGTTCTTGCAATTTTGCACATGCTAGGCCCTTGTTCTTGCAATTTTGCACACACTAGGCCCTTGTTCTTGCAATTTTGCACATGCTAGGCCCTTGTTCTTGCAATTTTGTACATGCTAGGCCCTTGTTCTTGAAACTTTTGCACACGCTTGGCCCTTGTTCTTGCAATTTTGTACACGCTAGGCCCTTGTTCTTGAAATTTTGCAAACGCTAGGCCCTTGTTCTTGAAATTATGCACACACTAGGCCCTTGTTCTTGCAATTTTGCACACGCTAGGCCCTTGTTCTTGAAATTCTGCACACGCTAGGCCCTTGTTCTTGCAATTTTGCACACGCTAGGCCCTTGTTCTTGCAATTTTTTACTCGCTAGGCCCTTGTTCTTGCAATTTTGCACTCGCTAGGCCCTTGTTCTTGCTATTTTGCACATGCTAGGCCCTTGTTCTTGCTATTTTGCACATGCTAGGCCCTTGTTCTTGCAATTTTGCACACGCTAGGCCCTTGTTCTTGCAATTTTGCACATGCTAGGCCCTTGTTCTTGAATTTTTGCACGCGCTAGGCCCTTGTTCTTGCAATTTTGCACATGCTAGGCCTTTGTTCTTGCAATTTTGCACACGCTAGGCCCTTGTTCTTGCTATTTTGCACACGCTGGGCCCTTGATCTTGCAATTTTGAACATGCTGGGCCCTTGTTCTTGCAATTTTGCACACGCTAGGCCCTTGTTCTTGCAATTTTGCACACGCTAGGCCCTTGCTCTTGCAATTTTGCACACGCTAGGCCCTTGTTCTTGAAACTTTTGCACACGCTTGGCCCTTGTTCTTGCAATTTTGTACACGCTAGGCCCTTGTTCTTGCAGTTCTGCACACGCTAGGCCCTTGTTCTTGAAATTATGCACACGCTAGGCCCTTGTTCTTGCTATTTTGCACACGCTAGGCCCTTGTTCTTGCAATTTTGCACACGCTAGGCTCTTGTTCTTGCTATTTTTCACTCGTTAGGCCCTTGTTCTTGCAATTTTGCACTCGCTAGGCCCTTTTTCTTGCAATTTTGCACACGCTAGGCCCTTGTTCTTGCTATTTTGCACACGCTAGGCCCTTGTTCTTGCAATTTTGCACATGCTAGGCCCTTGTTCTTGCAATTTTGCACACGCTAGGCCCTTGTTCTTGAAATTTTGCACTCGCTAGGCCCTTGTTCTTGCAATTTAGCACACGCTAGGCCCTTGTTCTTGCAATTTTGCACACGCTAGGCCCTTGGTCTTGCTATTTTGTACACGCTAGGCCCTTGTTCTTGCAATTTTGCACTCGCTAGGCCCTTGTTCTTGCAATTTTGCACACGCTAGGCCCTTGTTCTTGCAATTTTTTACTCGCTAGGCCCTTGTTCTTGCAATTTTGCACTCGCTAGGCCCTTGTTCTTGCAATTTTGCACACGCTAGGCCCTTGTTCTTGCTATTTTGCACATGCTAGGCCCTTGTTCTTGCAATTTTGCACACGCTAGGCCCTTGTTCTTGCAATTTTGCACATGCTAGGCCCTTGTTCTTGAATTTTTGCACGCGCTAGGCCCTTGTTCTTGCAATTTTGCACACGCTAGGCCTTTGTTCTTGCAATTTTGCACACGCTAGGCCCTTGTTCTTGCTATTTTGCACACGCTGGGCCCTTGATCTTGCAATTTTGAACATGCTGGGCCCTTGTTCTTGCAATTTTGCACACGCTAGGCCCTTGTTCTTGCAATTTTGCACACGCTAGGCCCTTGCTCTTGCAATTTTGCACACGCTAGGCCCTTGTTCTTGAAACTTTTGCACACGCTTGGCCCTTGTTCTTGCAATTTTGTACACGCTAGGCCCTTGTTCTTGCAGTTCTGCACACGCTAGGCCCTTGTTCTTGAAATTATGCACACGCTAGGCCCTTGTTCTTGCTATTTTGCACACGCTAGGCCCTTGTTCTTGAAATTTTGCACACGCTAGGCCCTTGTTCTTGCAATTTTGCACACGCTAGGCTCTTGTTCTTGCTATTTTTCACTCGTTAGGCCCTTGTTCTTGCAATTTTGCACTCGCTAGGCCCTTTTTCTTGCAATTTTGCACACGCTAGGCCCTTGTTCTTGCTATTTTGCACACGCTAGGCCCTTGTTCTTGCAATTTTGCACATGCTAGGCCCTTGTTCTTGCAATTTTGCACACGCTAGGCCCTTGTTCTTGAAATTTTGCACTCGCTAGGCCCTTGTTCTTGCAATTTAGCACACGCTAGGCCCTTGTTCTTGCAATTTTGCACACGCTAGGCCCTTGGTCTTGCTATTTTGTACACGCTAGGCCCTTGTTCTTGCAATTTTGCACTCGCTAGGCCCTTGTTCTTGCAATTTTGCACACGCTAGGCCCTTGTTCTTGCAATTTTTTACTCGCTAGGCCCTTGTTCTTGCAATTTTGCACTCGCTAGGCCCTTGTTCTTGCAATTTTGCACACGCTAGGCCCTTGTTCTTGCTATTTTGCACATGCTAGGCCCTTGTTCTTGCAATTTTTGACACGCTAGGCCCTTGTTCTTGCAATTTTGCACATGCTAGGCCCTTGTTCTTGAATTTTTTGCACGCGCTAGGCCCTTGTTCTTGCAATTTTGCACACGCTAGGCCTTTGTTCTTGCAATTTTGCACACGCTAGGCCCTTGTTCTTGCTATTTTGCACACGCTGGGCCCTTGATCTTGCAATTTTGAACATGCTGGGCCCTTGTTCTTGCAATTTTGCACACGCTAGGCCCTTGTTCTTGCAATTTTGCACACGCTAGGCCCTTGCTCTTGCAATTTTGCACACGCTAGGCCCTTGTTCTTGAAACTTTTGCACACGCTTGGCCCTTGTTCTTGCAATTTTGTACACGCTAGGCCCTTGTTCTTGCAGTTCTGCACACGCTAGGCCCTTGTTCTTGAAATTATGCACACGCTAGGCCCTTGTTCTTGCTATTTTGCACACGCTAGGCCCTTGTTCTTGAAATTTTGCACACGCTAGGCCCTTGTTCTTGCAATTTTGCACACGCTAGGCTCTTGTTCTTGCTATTTTTCACTCGTTAGGCCCTTGTTCTTGCAATTTTGCACTCGCTAGGCCCTTGTTCTTGCAATTTTGCACACGCTAGGCCCTTGTTCTTGCAATTTTGCACACGCTAGGCCCTTGTTCTTGCAATTTTGCACACGCTAGGCCCTTGTTCTTGCAATTTTTGCTAACGCTAGACCCTTGTTCTTGCAATTTTGCACACGCTAGGCCCTTGTTCTTGCAATCTTGCACTCGCTAGGCCTTTGTTCTTGCAATTTTGCACTCGCTAGGCCCTTGTTCTTGCAATTTTGCACATGCTAGGCCCTTGTTCTTGCAATTTTGCACACGCTAGGCCCTTGTTCTTGAAATTTTGCACTCGCTAGGCCCTTGTTCTTGCAATTTAGCACACGCTAGGCCCTTGTTCTTGCAATTTTGCACACGCTAGGCCCTTGGTCTTGCTATTTTGTACACGCTAGGCCCTTGTTCTTGCAATTTTGCACTCGCTAGGCCCTTGTTCTTGCAATTTTGCACTCGCTAGGCCCTTGTTCTTGCAATTTTGCACTCGCTAGGCCCTTGTTCTTGAAATTATGCACACACTAGGCCCTTGTTCTTGAAATTTTGCACACGCTAGGCCCTTGTTCTTGCAATTTTGCACACGCTAGGCTCTTGTTCTTGCTATTTTTCACTCGTTAGGCCCTTGTTCTTGCAATTTTGCACTCGCTAGGCCCTTGTTCTTGCTATTTTGCACACGCTAGGCCCTTGTTCTTGCTATTTTGCACACGCTGGGCCCTTGATCTTGCAATTTTGAACATGCTGGGCCCTTGTTCTTGCAATTTTGCACACGCTAGGCCCTTGTTCTTGCAATTTTGCACACGCTAGGTACGCTAGGCCCTTGCTCTTGCAATTTTGCACACGCTTGGCCCTTGTTCTTGCAATTTTGTACACGCTAGGCCCTTGTTCTTGCAGTTCTGCACACGCTAGGCCCTTGTTCTTGAAATTATGCACACGCTAGGCCCTTGTTCTTGCTATTTTGCACACGCTAGGCCCTTGTTCTTGCAATTTTGCACACGCTAGGCTCTTGTTCTTGCTATTTTTCACTCGTTAGGCCCTTGTTCTTGCAATTTTGCACTCGCTAGGCCCTTTTTCTTGCAATTTTGCACACGCTAGGCCCTTGTTCTTGCTATTTTGCACACGCTAGGCCCTTGTTCTTGCAATTTTGCACATGCTAGGCCCTTGTTCTTGCAATTTTGCACACGCTAGGCCCTTGTTCTTGAAATTTTGCACTCGCTAGGCCCTTGTTCTTGCAATTTAGCACACGCTAGGCCCTTGTTCTTGCAATTTTGCACACGCTAGGCCCTTGGTCTTGCTATTTTGTACACGCTAGGCCCTTGTTCTTGCAATTTTGCACATGCTAGGCCTTTGTTCTTGCAATTTTGCACACGCTAGGCCCTTGTTCTTGCTATTTTGCACACGCTGGGCCCTTGATCTTGCAATTTTGAACATGCTGGGCCCTTGTTCTTGCAATTTTGCACACGCTAGGCCCTTGTTCTTGCAATTTTGCACACGCTAGGCCCTTGCTCTTGCAATTTTGCACACGCTAGGCCCTTGTTCTTGAAACTTTTGCACACGCTTGGCCCTTGTTCTTGCAATTTTGTACACGCTAGGCCCTTGTTCTTGCAGTTCTGCACACGCTAGGCCCTTGTTCTTGAAATTATGCACACGCTAGGCCCTTGTTCTTGCTATTTTGCACACGCTAGGCCCTTGTTCTTGCAATTTTGCACACGCTAGGCTCTTGTTCTTGCTATTTTTCACTCGTTAGGCCCTTGTTCTTGCAATTTTGCACTCGCTAGGCCCTTTTTCTTGCAATTTTGCACACGCTAGGCCCTTGTTCTTGCTATTTTGCACACGCTAGGCCCTTGTTCTTGCAATTTTGCACATGCTAGGCCCTTGTTCTTGCAATTTTGCACACGCTAGGCCCTTGTTCTTGAAATTTTGCACTCGCTAGGCCCTTGTTCTTGCAATTTAGCACACGCTAGGCCCTTGTTCTTGCAATTTTGCACACGCTAGGCCCTTGGTCTTGCTATTTTGTACACGCTAGGCCCTTGTTCTTGCAATTTTGCACTCGCTAGGCCCTTGTTCTTGCAATTTTGCACACGCTAGGCCCTTGTTCTTGCAATTTTTTACTCGCTAGGCCCTTGTTCTTGCAATTTTGCACTCGCTAGGCCCTTGTTCTTGCAATTTTGCACACGCTAGGCCCTTGTTCTTGCTATTTTGCACATGCTAGGCCCTTGTTCTTGCAATTTTGCACACGCTAGGCCCTTGTTCTTGCAATTTTGCACATGCTAGGCCCTTGTTCTTGAATTTTTGCACGCGCTAGGCCCTTGTTCTTGCAATTTTGCACACGCTAGGCCTTTGTTCTTGCAATTTTGCACACGCTAGGCCCTTGTTCTTGCTATTTTGCACACGCTGGGCCCTTGATCTTGCAATTTTGAACATGCTGGGCCCTTGTTCTTGCAATTTTGCACACGCTAGGCCCTTGTTCTTGCAATTTTGCACACGCTAGGCCCTTGCTCTTGCAATTTTGCACACGCTAGGCCCTTGTTCTTGAAACTTTTGCACACGCTTGGCCCTTGTTCTTGCAATTTTGTACACGCTAGGCCCTTGTTCTTGCAGTTCTGCACACGCTAGGCCCTTGTTCTTGAAATTATGCACACGCTAGGCCCTTGTTCTTGCTATTTTGCACACGCTAGGCCCTTGTTCTTGAAATTTTGCACACGCTAGGCCCTTGTTCTTGCAATTTTGCACACGCTAGGCTCTTGTTCTTGCTATTTTTCACTCGTTAGGCCCTTGTTCTTGCAATTTTGCACTCGCTAGGCCCTTTTTCTTGCAATTTTGCACACGCTAGGCCCTTGTTCTTGCTATTTTGCACACGCTAGGCCCTTGTTCTTGCAATTTTGCACATGCTAGGCCCTTGTTCTTGCAATTTTGCACACGCTAGGCCCTTGTTCTTGAAATTTTGCACTCGCTAGGCCCTTGTTCTTGCAATTTAGCACACGCTAGGCCCTTGTTCTTGCAATTTTGCACACGCTAGGCCCTTGGTCTTGCTATTTTGTACACGCTAGGCCCTTGTTCTTGCAATTTTGCACTCGCTAGGCCCTTGTTCTTGCAATTTTGCACACGCTAGGCCCTTGTTCTTGCAATTTTTTACTCGCTAGGCCCTTGTTCTTGCAATTTTGCACTCGCTAGGCCCTTGTTCTTGCAATTTTGCACACGCTAGGCCCTTGTTCTTGCTATTTTGCACATGCTAGGCCCTTGTTCTTGCAATTTTGCACACGCTAGGCCCTTGTTCTTGCAATTTTGCACATGCTAGGCCCTTGTTCTTGAATTTTTGCACGCGCTAGGCCCTTGTTCTTGCAATTTTGCACACGCTAGGCCTTTGTTCTTGCAATTTTGCACACGCTAGGCCCTTGTTCTTGCTATTTTGCACACGCTGGGCCCTTGATCTTGCAATTTTGAACATGCTGGGCCCTTGTTCTTGCAATTTTGCACACGCTAGGCCCTTGTTCTTGCAATTTTGCACACGCTAGGCCCTTGCTCTTGCAATTTTGCACACGCTAGGCCCTTGTTCTTGAAACTTTTGCACACGCTTGGCCCTTGTTCTTGCAATTTTGTACACGCTAGGCCCTTGTTCTTGCAGTTCTGCACACGCTAGGCCCTTGTTCTTGAAATTATGCACACGCTAGGCCCTTGTTCTTGCTATTTTGCACACGCTAGGCCCTTGTTCTTGAAATTTTGCACACGCTAGGCCCTTGTTCTTGCAATTTTGCACACGCTAGGCTCTTGTTCTTGCTATTTTTCACTCGTTAGGCCCTTGTTCTTGCAATTTTGCACTCGCTAGGCCCTTTTTCTTGCAATTTTGCACACGCTAGGCCCTTGTTCTTGCTATTTTGCACACGCTAGGCCCTTGTTCTTGCAATTTTGCACATGCTAGGCCCTTGTTCTTGCAATTTTGCACACGCTAGGCCCTTGTTCTTGAAATTTTGCACTCGCTAGGCCCTTGTTCTTGCAATTTAGCACACGCTAGGCCCTTGTTCTTGCAATTTTGCACACGCTAGGCCCTTGGTCTTGCTATTTTGTACACGCTAGGCCCTTGTTCTTGCAATTTTGCACTCGCTAGGCCCTTGTTCTTGCAATTTTGCACACGCTAGGCCCTTGTTCTTGCAATTTTTTACTCGCTAGGCCCTTGTTCTTGCAATTTTGCACTCGCTAGGCCCTTGTTCTTGCAATTTTGCACACGCTAGGCCCTTGTTCTTGCTATTTTGCACATGCTAGGCCCTTGTTCTTGCAATTTTGCACACGCTAGGCCCTTGTTCTTGCAATTTTGCACATGCTAGGCCCTTGTTCTTGCAATTTTGCACGCGCTAGGCCCTTGTTCTTGCAATTTTGCACACGCTAGGCCTTTGTTCTTGCAATTTTGCACACGCTAGGCCCTTGTTCTTGCTATTTTGCACACGCTGGGCCCTTGATCTTGCAATTTTGAACATGCTGGGCCCTTGTTCTTGCAATTTTGCACACGCTAGGCCCTTGTTCTTGCAATTTTGCACACGCTAGGCCCTTGCTCTTGCAATTTTGCACACGCTAGGCCCTTGTTCTTGAAACTTTTGCACACGCTTGGCCCTTGTTCTTGCAATTTTGTACACGCTAGGCCCTTGTTCTTGCAGTTCTGCACACGCTAGGCCCTTGTTCTTGAAATTATGCACACGCTAGGCCCTTGTTCTTGCTATTTTGCACACGCTAGGCCCTTGTTCTTGAAATTTTGCACACGCTAGGCCCTTGTTCTTGCAATTTTGCACACGCTAGGCTCTTGTTCTTGCTATTTTTCACTCGTTAGGCCCTTGTTCTTGCAATTTTGCACTCGCTAGGCCCTTTTTCTTGCAATTTTGCACACGCTAGGCCCTTGTTCTTGCTATTTTGCACACGCTAGGCCCTTGTTCTTGCAATTTTGCACATGCTAGGCCCTTGTTCTTGCAATTTTGCACACGCTAGGCCCTTGTTCTTGAAATTTTGCACTCGCTAGGCCCTTGTTCTTGCAATTTAGCACACGCTAGGCCCTTGTTCTTGCAATTTTGCACACGCTAGGCCCTTGGTCTTGCTATTTTGTACACGCTAGGCCCTTGTTCTTGCAATTTTGCACTCGCTAGGCCCTTGTTCTTGCAATTTTGCACTCGCTAGGCCCTTGTTCTTGCAATTTTGCACTCGCTAGGCCCTTGTTCTTGAAATTATGCACACACTAGGCCCTTGTTCTTGAAATTTTGCACACGCTAGGCCCTTGTTCTTGCAATTTTGCACACGCTAGGCTCTTGTTCTTGCTATTTTTCACTCGTTAGGCCCTTGTTCTTGCAATTTTGCACTCGCTAGGCCCTTGTTCTTGCTATTTTGCACACGCTAGGCCCTTGTTCTTGCTATTTTGCACACGCTAGGCCCTTGTTCTTGCAATTTTGCACATGCTAGGCCCTTGTTCTTGCAATTTTGCACTCGCTGGGCCTTTGTTCTTGCTATTTTGCACACGCTAGGCCCTTGTTCTTGCAATTTTGCACACGCTAGGCCCTTGTTCTTGCAATTTTTGCACACGCTAGGCCCTTGTTCTTGCAATTTCTGCACACGCTAGACCCTTGTTCTTGCAATTTTGCACACGTTAGGCCCTTGTTCTTGCAATTTTGCACACGCTAGGCCCTTGTTCTTGCAATTTGCACTCGCTAGGCCCTTGTTGTTGAAATTTTGCACACGCTAGGCCCTTGTTTTTGAAATTTTGCACACGCTAGGCCCTTGTTCTTGCAATTTTGCACTCGCTAGGCCCTTGTTCTTGCAATTTTGCACTCGCTAGTGTTGAGTGATGCTACCATTCGCATTCACGTCTGTCTGCCTCCCATCATATGTTCGTGCGTTGCATGCGTGTTGTGAGTGTGTGCAAGAATTTGTGTTTTGTGCGGTTTGGTTTTTCTGAGTGTGTGTGTGAATGTTATTTGGCTTGAGCAGATATCTGAAGTGACTCCTCTGCTCAAGAGCTTTCCGAGGAACCAAGTATCGCTTCAATCGGAGCACGAACAAGAAAGTTACGAACGTTGGAGTTCGTATGCTTTTGATATTTGGTTGTGGTGACTATGGGAAGTTGTGGGGTTGACTCAATATGGGGTACAGACTTTTGGGGGTTGGGAAATTCGTCTTTTCTACTGTAGTTGCTGCCAAATGGTTGGGAGAAACCAAACCAGGTTGGCAAGTGTGGCCAAGTTGGGTTGAGGTGGATTGTGGAGGTTGGGATAGTGACAAAGGTCAAAGTTGGGTTGCCTATGGGGAAGGGAATTGTATGGCATGGGGTTTCCTTGGTTGGGGACTCTCTTGGGACCTTCCCTCTCGTCCTCCTCATCCCCTCCTACCTGGTTCTATTGCTACTCTAACTTTCTTGTGTGAACTTGTGAGATCATTGTGATTGAGTTACGTTTTCTATGGCAGCATACCCCCTAGTGCGCCGAAGTTCATAACTCGAGTTATACTCCATATTCTGATACTATTCAAATTGGGAAAGATAGCCACGGCCAAGGGCTACAACATACTCGAGTTTGAAAGAATTCTAACAGTGGACCTTTCGTCGACGACGTTTCTTGTGACGACGACTTTTCTGTCCAGAATTGTAGTTGACGATTTTGAGATATTTCAGCCCCTAATCTTCATAGACTCCGTCCTTAATCTCTAACAAGTGGTATCAGAGCTGATTAAGGACCTTGTGGGGAGTCTACTGAAGTGTGAAGACCCTCCTAGACCCACCATGGCCTGTGGGCGTGCCTAAGTGGAGTTCTGGAGGTTGGATGTGACTTCCGCTAAGGGGAAACTCTGCCGAAATTTCGTTGGCGCTGACACTTGTGAAGATTGTGTGGATCTACATTGTGACCAGCAAAAGGGGGAGCTGAAACCTCTGATTGGGAGCAGAGGAGATGAATCAAGGGAGTGGAGATGCAGCTGAGAAGAGGAGTGAGCCGCCACCATCCAAGATTGAAGCTTTGGATGGCTCCAACTATGAGGAATGGAGCGGGCGGATGCGGAGCGCCTTCAAGCGCTACAAGCTGCTGAAAATTGCAATGGGAGAGGAGAAGATGCCGGGGGAAGGAGATGCCCGCGATCGGTGGATTGAGAAGAGCGCGGTGCTGTACGACCTCATCCTCCAATCGGTCAACAACGACATGTTCCAGCACATCAAGGATTTGGTGGAGTTGGATGATTCCGGACCGAAGGCATGGAAGCTGCTACGCGACGTGATTCAGCCCAACACGCTGCCGATGGTGATTGTGTTGGAGAAGGAGTTGGCTGCCCTCTCCATGAAACCGGGAGATGATGTGAAACGGGTCCTTGACAAGATCAAGGACACCTATGCGAGGATGGCAGCGGCGGGCAGCGAAGTGTCGCAGATGCAACAGTGCACCAAGATCATCTCGGTGCTCGACAACTCGTGGGACAACCTCATCCCCACCCTCAACGTTCAGCAGGACAAATGGACGCCTGAGTGGCTACGGCAGCAGATTCTGCAGGAGGACTTCCGCAGACGCCACACGGGAGGTGGTGCTGCCAACAAAACTGCTGAGGGGTATGGAGCTGCAGGAGGCAGCAGAGGAAGAGGGGGAGGGAGAGGCCGAGGCCGTGGGAGAGGCTTTGGCAGAGGGAGAGGCCGAGGTGACTACAATGAGGGGCATGGGAGCTCTGGTGGCAGGGGGAGCACCCGAATGGAGGGTGCGTGCTGGTACTGCAAGAAGGCTGGACACCCGTGGTTCAAGTGTTTCAGCCGGCCTGAGGGATGGGCCCCTCCAGGCATGAAGCCGCCAAGTGGTGAACGTGCACGCGGTGGCGCTGTGCAAGGTTCAGGTGCACAAGGTGATGGTGCACAAGGTAAAGCCCACCCTGGGATGTTCCTCATGGTTGAGGATGTGCAAGGGAGTGGGGGTGATGTGGGTTCAGTTGGGAAGGTTGTGATGCACCCCCTCACTCACTGGGTGATCGATTCAGGTTGCACGAGTCATATGACCCCACGGGCAGATTTGCTTGATGAGGTAAAACCTCCTGGGAAGATCAAGTTTGTGGCTGCCGCTTCAGGTGCTTTGCTCCCTGTGATTGGTGTTGGGAATGCCAAGGTGATGGGAGCCAATGGAGAGCTTGTGGGGCTTGGGAATGTGCTGTTGGTTGAAGGTTTGTCCGCTAACCTTCTTTCTGTGCGCCGGCTGCAGAAGAGCAAGGCTGAAGTTACCTTCGGCCCAACCAGCTGCCGTGCAAAGCTTGGGAAGTTGCTGCTGTGGAACTTGGAGGAGAAGAGCAGCTGCATCAAGGACTTGTGGCAGCTGCCCATCATCCCTTGGAAGGGGAAACCACCAGCAACGGCAAAGGCAGCGGCAGCGGCTAAAGCAACTGCGGGAGGAGAGGAGACTGCACCAACTGCTGGGGCCCTGGATGCAGTCAAGAAGGTGCAGCAGCCACAACAGCCACATGGTGAGGTGCTTGCTGGTGTGGATGCGACAGCTGCATGGGCAAAGGCTTCATCTGGGAGTGGTGAGGCTGATTGGGAGACGTGGCATGAGAGGCTGTGCCATGTGAACATTCCTATGCTGCAGAAGTTGGTAAAGGATGGGTGCTTGAAGGGGCTGGAGGTGAAGGGGGGAGCAAAGGAGATTGGGAGCTGCCCTACCTGCCTTGAGACCAAATTCACGAAGTTTCCCTTCAGCAGCAGCACAGGACCAGCCAAGGCACCACTTGCACTAGTGCACATGGATGTGGTGGGCCCCACGAGGGCCCTTTCTCTCTCGGGCAGCCGCTACTTCTTGACGATTGTGGACGACCACACGCGTGCGGTGTGGGTGTACCCTCTCAAGACTAAGGGGGAGGTGGCAGCGGCTGTTCTTAAGGAGTGGATGCCGAGAGCACAAAGGGAAAGCGGACACAAGGTGAAGGTGATCCGCACTGACAACGGAGGAGAGTTCATCGGCGCTGATTTTGAGAAGGAGCTGAAGCGGAAGGGGATCCAGCATCAGCTCACAGTGCCTTACAACCCTCAGCAGAATGGCGTGGCTGAGCGGTTCAACCGGACCCTGCAGGAAGGTGCTCGCACTCTCCTTGGGCGTGCAGGGCTGCCGGATCCGTTTTGGGTGACAGCACTGCGGCAGGTCGTTGTTGTGAAGAACAGGGTGCTGGCAACTGTGGGGGACAAGCAGTGGGTCCCCTACACCAAGTGGTATGGGATTGCACCAGCTGTGAACATGCTGAGAGCCTTTGGGTGCATGGTGGTGTTTCATGTGCCTAAGGAGAAGAGGGGAAAACTGGAAGCTTCTGGGAGATGGGGTGTGCACTTGGGGCTTGCTAAGGATCACAAGGGCTGGCTGATTTGGGACTTGACCAGCCAGCAGCTGACCGTGTCAAGGGATGTGAAGTTCCTTGAGTCCTTGTACTACAAGGAGTGGAAGCAGCAGCAGCAGCAGAAGCTTCCAACGACACCGCTAATTGTCGAGGCCGATGAGGTGCAGCGGCCTTCAAGGCAAGTGGAGGTTTCTGTCTCTGAGAATGAGATCTCTGGGGTGACAGAGGATGGGGGAGAACCTGAGGTGGAGGAGCAGCAGCAGCAGCAACAGCAGCAGCAGCCGCAGCAGCAGGAGGAGCAAGGTGCTCCACAAGGTGCCGGACGTACGGCTGACCGTCCTAGGAGGGATGTGCGCCCTCCTAACAGGCTGACCTATGCAAGCCGTGGCAAGCCAAAGGTGGTAAGGGCTGGGAGTGTGGCTGAGCAGTGTGATAAGGATGAGATAGCACACTGCTACTGGGCAGCCGTCCCTGAGCCCAAGACGCTAGCTGAGGCATTGAGCGGGCCCGATGCTGAAAAGTGGAAGCAGAGTGTGAAGGAGGAGTATGATTCTCTGCTAGAGAATGAGACGTGGGAGCTGTGTGAGCTGCCACCTGGGAAGAAGGCCATTTCTTCCAAGCTGATTTTCAGGCACAAGTACGGACCTGATGGGGCGCTGACCCGCTACAAGTCAAGGCTTGTGGCTAAGGGGTTTCAGCAGACAAAGGGAAAGGACTTCAACGAGCTCTATGCTCCTGTGGGGAAAGGCACAACACTTCGGGTGTCATTGGCAATGGCAGCATACGGTGGATGGCGGGTGAAGCAGATGGACATCACCACCGCCTTCCTCAATGGGATCATTCTGGAGGAGCTGTACATGTTACAGCCTGAGGGTTTGGATGATGGGAGCGGCAGGGTGTGCAGGCTGAAGAAGGCCATCTATGGCCTGAAGCAGGCTCCTCGTGCATGGTACCACAAGTTAGAGGAGACTCTGCTGGCTGGGGGTTTCAAGAAGAGTGAGTGTGATCACAGCTTGTTCCTGCTGCAGGAGAAGGAGCAGTTTCTCATGCTCCTGGTGTATGTGGATGACATCCTGCTCTTCTCTGAGTCGTCTGCAATGATTGAGCATGTGGAGGAGATGCTGGAGATGCAGTTTAAGTGCTCCAAGATGGGAGATGTGAAGTACTATTTGGGCATGCATGTGGAGAGGGACCTTGACAAGGGAGTGTTGAGGTTGCACCAGAGAAAGTATTGTGAGGGGCTGGCTGAGAAGTATGGGCTGCAAGATGGAGGAAAGCCAGCCACCCCACTGCCTTCGGGGTTCACTGTGGAGCCCTGTGCTGAAGAGGAGGTGGTGGGTGAGAGTGACAGGAAGCTGTTTCATTCCATGGTGGGGGCACTCAATTATGCGGCTAACCACACGCGGCCTGACATTGCCTTTGCTACATCCAGGCTTGCAAGTGTGGTTTCACGCCCCAGTCATGAGCAGCTGGAAGCGGCCAAGAGGTTGGTCCGCTATGTGAGCGCTACGGCATTAGTGGGCTTGGAGTACAGTGCTGTGCGACAGAGGCTGCAGAGGGGTGCAGCTGATTTGGGCAAGGGGGAGATGCTCCTGACCTGCTACACCGACGCTAGCTTCAACTCTGTGAAGGCGGATGGCACCAGCATTGGAGGCTATGTGTGCCTGTTTGGAGGTGGTGCAGTGAGCTGGCGCAGCAAGAAGCAGAACGAGGTGGGGCAGTCCTCGTGTGAGACAGAGTACATGGCTCTGCATCATGGGGCAAAGGAGGTGGTGTGGCTGAGGCGTTTGTTGGAGGAGATCGGAGTGTGCCAAAAGGATCCAACTGTGATTTTCTGTGACAACGAGTCGGCTGTGAAGCTTGCTAAGAATGCTTGCCTTCATGGGCTGACAAAGCACATCAGGCCTAAGTGGCATTGGGTGAGGAGGCTCCTGGACAAGGAGGTGCGGCTGGAGATTGTGAAGACCCATCAGCAGGCGGCTGACATTCTCACCAAGCGCCTGGCTGAATCTGAGCATTGGAAGGGCATGAAGCTTGCTGGGATGAGTGTGCATTGAGGATGCATGCTTGAGCTATGGCATGTGGGATGATGGTTGGCAGCCAGAGGGGGAGTTTGTTGAGTGATGCTACCATTCGCATTCACGTCTGTCTGCCTCCCATCATATGTTCGTGCGTTGCATGCGTGTTGTGAGTGTGTGCAAGAATTTGTGTTTTGTGCGGTTTGGTTTTTCTGAGTGTGTGTGTGAATGTTATTTGGCTTGAGCAGATATCTGAAGTGACTCCTCTGCTCAAGAGCTTTCCGAGGAACCAAGTATCGCTTCAATCGGAGCACGAACAAGAAAGTTACGAACGTTGGAGTTCGTATGCTTTTGATATTTGGTTGTGGTGACTATGGGAAGTTGTGGGGTTGACTCAATATGGGGTACAGACTTTTGGGGGTTGGGAAATTCGTCTTTTCTACTGTAGTTGCTGCCAAATGGTTGGGAGAAACCAAACCAGGTTGGCAAGTGTGGCCAAGTTGGGTTGAGGTGGATTGTGGAGGTTGGGATAGTGACAAAGGTCAAAGTTGGGTTGCCTATGGGGAAGGGAATTGTATGGCATGGGGTTTCCTTGGTTGGGGACTCTCTTGGGACCTTCCCTCTCGTCCTCCTCATCCCCTCCTACCTGGTTCTATTGCTACTCTAACTTTCTTGTGTGAACTTGTGAGATCATTGTGATTGAGTTACGTTT
Organism: Closterium sp. Naga37s-1; assembly: GCA_947471745.1. Taxonomy (NCBI): domain Eukaryota; kingdom Viridiplantae; phylum Streptophyta; class Zygnematophyceae; order Desmidiales; family Closteriaceae; genus Closterium; species Closterium sp. Naga37s-1. The sequence continues at coordinate 56,346 of CANJKZ010001000.1, forward strand.
TCTATGGCAGCATACCCCCTAGTGCGCCGAAGTTCATAACTCGAGTTATACTCCATATTCTGATACTATTCAAATTGGGAAAGATAGCCACGGCCAAGGGCTACAACATACTCGAGTTTGAAAGAATTCTAACAGTGGACCTTTCGTCGACGACGTTTCTTGTGACGACGACTTTTCTGTCCAGAATTGTAGTTGACGATTTTGAGATATTTCAGCCCCTAATCTTCATAGACTCCGTCCTTAATCTCTAACAGCTAGGCCCTTGTTCTTTCTATTTTGCACACGCTAGGCCCTTGTTCTTGCAATTTTGCACACCCTAGGCCCTTGTTCTTGCAATTTTGCACATGCTAGGCCCTTGTTCTTGCAATTTTGTACACGCTAGGCCCTTGTTCTTGAAACTTTTGCACACGCTTGGCCCTTGTTCTTGCAATTTTGTACACGCGAGGCCCTTGTTCTTGCAGTTTTGCACACGCTAGGCCCTTGTTCTTGAAATTATGCACACGCTAGGCCCTTGTTCTTGCAATTTTGCACACGCTAGGCCCTTGTTCTTGAAATTTTGCACTCGCTAGGCCCTTGTTCTTGCAATTTTGCACATGCTAGGCCCTTGTTCTTGCAATTTTTCACTCGCTAGGCCCTTGTTCTTGCAATTTTGCACTCGCTAGGCCCTTGTTCTTGAAATTTTGCACACGCTAGGCCCTTGTTCTTGCAATTTTGCACTTGCTAGGCCCTTGTTCTTGCAATTTTGCACTCGATAGGCCCTTGTTCTTGCTATTTTGCACTCGCTAGGCCCTTGTTCTTGCAATTTTGAACTCGCTAGGCCCTTGTTCTTGCAATTTTGCACACCCTAGGCCCTTGTTCTTGCAATTTTGCACATGCTAGGCCCTTGTTCTTGCAATTTTGTACACGCTAGGCCCTTGTTCTTGAAACTTTTGCACACGCTTGGCCCTTGTTCTTGCAATTTTGTACACGCGAGGCCCTTGTTCTTGCAGTTTTGCACACGCTAGGCCCTTGTTCTTGAAATTATGCACACGCTAGGCCCTTGTTCTTGCAATTTTGCACATGCTAGGCCCTTGTTCTTGAAATGTTGCACTCGCTAGGCCCTTGTTCTTGCAATTTTGCACACGCTAGGCCCTTGTTCTTGCAATTTTTCACTCGCTAGGCCCTTGTTCTTGCAATTTTGCACTCGCTAGGCCCTTGTTCTTGAAATTTTGCACACGCTAGGCCCTTGTTCTTGCAATTTTGCACTCGCTAGGCCCTTGTTCTTGCTATTTTGCACACGCTAGGCCCTTGTTCTTGCATTTTTGCACACGCTAGGCCCTTGTTCTTGCAATTTTGCACTCGCTAGGCCCTTGTCTTGCAATTTTGAACTCGCTAGGCCCTTGTTCTTGCAATTTTGCACTCGCTAGGCCCTAATTCTTGCTATTTTGCACACGCTGGGCCCTTGTTCTTGCAATTTTGCACACGCTAGGCCCTTGTTCTTGCAATTTTGCACACGCTAGGCCCTTGTTCTTGCAATTTTGCACACCCTAGGCCCTTGTTCTTGCTATTTTGCACACGCTAGGCCCTTGTTCTTGCTATTTTGCACACGCTAGGCCCTTGTTCTTGCAATTTTGCACACGCTAGGCCCTTGTTCTTGAAATATTGCACGCGCTAGGCCCTTGTTCTTGCAATTTTGCACACGCTAGGCCCTTATTCTTGCAATTTTGCACACGCTAGGCCCTTGTTCTTGCTATTTTGCACTCGCTAGGCCCTTGTTCTTGCAATTTTGCACACGCTAGGCCCTTGTTCTTGCAATTTTGCACTTGCTAGGCCCTTGTTCTTGCAATTTTGCACTCGCTAGGCCCTTGTTCTTGCAATTTTGCACACGCTAGGCCCTTGTTCTTGCATTTTTGCACACGCTAGGCCCTTGTTCTTGCAATTTTGCACTCGCTAGGCCCTTGTTCTTGCAATTTTGAACTCGCTAGGCCCTTGTTCTTGCAATTTTGCACTCGCTAGGCCCTTGTTCTTGCTATTTTGCACACGCTGGGCCCTTGTTCTTGCAATTTTGCACACGCTAGGCCCTTGTTCTTGCAATTTTGCACACGCTAGGCCCTTGTTCTTGCAATTTTGCACACCCTAGGCCCTTGTTCTTGCTATTTTGCACACGCTAGGCCCTTGTTCTTGCTATTTTGCACACGCTAGGCCCTTGTTCTTGCAATTTTGCACACGCTAGGCCCTTGTTCTTGAAATTTTGCACGCGCTAGGCCCTTGTTCTTGCAATTTTGCACACGCTAGGCCCTTGTTCTTGCAATTTTGCACACGCTAGGCCCTTGTTCTTGCTATTTTTCACACGCTAGGCCCTTGTTCTTGCAATTTTGCACTCGCTAGGCCCTTGTTCTTGCAATTTTGCACTCGCTAGGCCCTTGTTCTTGCAATTTTGCACTCGCTAGGCCCTTGTTCTTGCTATTTTGCACACGCTGGGCCTTTGTTCTTGCAATTTTGCACTCGCTAGGCCCTTGTTCTTGCTATTTTGCACACGCTAGGCCCTTGTTCTTGCAATTTTGCACACCCTAGGCCCTTGTTCTTGCAATTTTGCACATGCTAGGCCCTTGTTCTTGCAATTTTGTACACGCTAGGCCCTTGTTCTTGAAACTTTTGCACACGCTTGGCCCTTGTTCTTGCAATTTTGCACGCGCTAGGCCCTTGTTCTTGCAATTTTGCATACGCTAGGCCCTTTTTCTTGCAATTTTGTACACGCTAGGCCCTTGTTCTTGAAACTTTTGCACACGCTTGGCCCTTGTTCTTGCAATTTTGTACACGCTAGGCCCTTGTTCTTGAAATTTTGCAAACGCTAGGCCCTTGTTCTTGAAATTATGCACACGCTAGGCCCTTGTTCTTGCAATTTTGCACACGCTAGGCCCTTGTTCTTGAAATTTTGCACACACTAGGCACTTGTTCTTGCTATTTTGCACACGCTAGGCCCTTGTTCTTGCAATTTTTTACTCGCTAGGGCCTTGTTCTTGCAATTTTGCACACGCTAGGCCCTTGTTTTTGAAACTTTGCACACGTTAGGCCCTTGTTCTTGCAATTTTGAACTCGCTAGGCCCTTGTTCTTGCAATTTTGCACTCGCTACGCACTTGTTCTTGCAATTTTGCACACGCTAGGCCTTTGTTCTTGCATTTTTGCACACGCTAGGCCCTTGTTCTTGCAATTTTGCACTCGCTAGGCCCTTGTTCTTGCTATTTTGCACACGCCAGGCCCTTGTTCTTGAACATTTGCACACGCTAGGCCCTTGTTCTTGCAATTTTGCACACGCTAGGCCCTTGTTCTTGCAATTCTGCACACGCTAGGCCCTTGTTCTTGAACATTTGCACACGCTAGGCCCTTGTTCTTGACAATTTGCACTCGCTAGGCCCCTGCTCTTGCAATTTTGCACACGCTAGGCCCTTGTTCTTGCAATTTTGCACACGCTAGGCCCTTGTTCATGCAATTTTGCACTCGCTAGGCCCCTGTTCTTGAAATTTTGCACTCGCTAGGCCCTTGTTCTTGAAATTTTGCACACGCTAGGCCCTTGTTCTTGCAATTTTGCACTCGCTAGGCCCTTGTTCTTGCAATTTTGCACTCGCTAGGCCCTTGTTCTTGCAATTTTGCACACGCTAGGCCGTTGTTCTTGCATTTTTGCACACACTAGGCCCTTGTTCTTGCAATTTTGCACTCGCTAGGCCCTTGTTCTTGCAATTTTGCACTCGCTAAGCCCTTGTTCTTGCCATTTTGCACACGCTAGGCCCTTGTTCTTGCTATTTTGCACATGCTAGGCCCTTGTTCTTGCATTTTTGCACTCGCTAGGCCCTTGTTCTTGCAATTTTGCACACGCTAGGCCCTTGTTCTTGCTATTTTGCACACGCTAGGCCCTTGTTCTTGCAATTTTGCACACGCTAGGCCCTTGTTCTTGCAATTTTGCACACGCTAGGCCCTTGTTCTTGAAATTTTGCACGCGCTAGGCCCTTGTTCTTGCAATTTTGCACACGCTAGGCCCTTGTTCTTGCAATTTTGCACACGCTAGGCCCTTGTTCTTGCTATTTTGCACACGCTAGGCCCTTGTTCTTGCAATTTTGCACTCGCTAGGCCCTTGTTCTTGCAATTTTGCACTCGCTAGGCCCTTGTTCTTGCAATTTTGCACTCGCTAGGCACTTGTTCTTGCAATTTTGCACACGCTAGGCCCTTGTTCTTGCATTTTTGCACACGCTAGGCCCTTGTTCTTGCAATTTTGCACTCGCTAGGCCCTTGTTCTTGCAATTTTGCACTCGCTAGGCCCTTGTTCTTGCAATTTTGCACACGCTAGGCCCTTGTTCTTGCAATTCTGCACACGCTAGGCCCTTGTTCTTGAACATTTGCACACGCTAGGCCCTTGTCCTTGACAATTTGCACTCGCTAGGCCCCTGCTCTTGCAATTTTGCACACGCTAGGCCCTTGTTCTTGCAATTTTGCACACGCTAGGCCCTTGTTCTTGCAATTTTGCACTCGCTAGGCCCCTGTTCTTGAATTTTTGCATTCGCTAGGCCCTTGTTCTTGAAATTTTGCACACGCTAGGCCCTTGTTCTTGCTATTTTGCACACGCTGGGCCCTTGTTCTTGCAATTTTGCACACGCTAGGCCCTTGTTCTTGCAATTTTGCACACGCTAGGCCCTTGTTCTTGCAATTTTGCACATGCTAGGCCCTTGTTCTTGCAATTTTGTACACGCTAGGCCCTTGTTCTTGAAACTTTTGCACACGCTTGGCCCTTGTTCTTGCAATTTTGTACACGCTAGGCCCTTGTTCTTGAAATTTTGCAAACGCTAGGCCCTTGTTCTTGAAATTATGCACACGCTAGGCCCTTGTTCTTGCATTTTTGCACACGCTAAGCCCTTGTTCTTGCATTTTTGCACACGCTTGGCCCTTGTTCTTGCATTTTTTCACTCGCTAGGCCCTTGTTCTTGCAATTTTGCACTCGCTAGGCCCCTGTTCTTGAAATTTTGCACACGCTAGGCCCTTGTTCTTGCAATTTTGCACTCGCTAGGCCCTTGTTCTTGCAATTTTGCACTCGCTAGGCCCTTGTTCTTGCAATTTTGCACACGCTAGGCCCTTGTTCTTGCATTTTTGCACACGCTTGGCCCTTGTTCTTGCAATTTTGCACTCGCTAGGCCCTTGTTCTTGCAATTTTGCACTCGCTAAGCCCTTGTTCTTGCCATTTTGCACACGCTAGGCCCTTGTTCTTGCTATTCTGCACACGCTAGGACCTTGTTCCTGCAATTTTGCACACGCTAGGCCCTTGTTCTTGCAATTTTGCACACGCTAGGCCCTTGTTCTTGAAATCTTGCACAGGCTAGGCCCTTGTTCTTGCAATTTTGCACATGCTAGGCCCTTGTTCTTGCAATTTTGCACACGCTAGGCCCTTGTTCTTGCAATTTTGCACATGCTAGGCCCTTGTTCTTGCAATTTTTTACACGCTAGGCCCTTGTTCTTGAAACTTTTGCACACGCTTGGCCCTTGTTCTTGCAATTTTGTACACGCTAGGCCCTTGTTCTTGAAATTTTGCAAATGCTAGGCCCTTGTTCTTGAAATTATGCACACGCTAGGCCCTTGTTCTTGCAATTTTGCACACGCTAGGCCCTTGTTCTTGAAATTTTGCACACGCTAGGCCCTTGTTCTTGCAATTTTGCACACGCTAGGCCCTTGTTCTTGCAATTTTTCACTCGCTAGGCCCTTGTTCTTGCAATTTTGCACTCGCTAGGCCCTTATTCTTGCAACTTTGCACACGCTAGGCCCTTGTTCTTGCTATTTTGCACACGCTAGGCCCTTGTTCTTGCAATTTTGCACACGCTAGGCCCTTGTTCTTGCAATTTTGCACATGCTAGGCCCTTGTTCTTGAAATTTTGCACGCGCTAGGCCCTTGTTCTTGCAATTTTGCACTCGCTAGGCCCTTGTTCTTGCAATTTTGCACTCGCTAGGCCCTTGTTCTTGCTATTTTGCACACGCTGGGCCCTTGTTCTTGAACATTTGCACACGCTAGGCCCTTGTTCTTGCAATTTTGCACACGCTAGGCCCTTGTTCTTGCAATTCTGCACACGCTAGGCCCTTGTTCTTGAACATTTGCACACGCTAGGCCCTTGTTCTTGACAATTTGCACTCGCTAGGCCCCTGCTCTTGCAATTTTGCACACGCTAGGCCCTTGTTCTTGCAATTTTGCACACGCTAGGCCCTTGTTCTTGCAATTTTGCACTCGCTAGGCCCCTGTTCTTGAAATTTTGCACTCGCTAGGCCCTTGTTCTTGAAATTTTGCACACGCTAGGCCCTTGTTCTTGCAATTTTGCACTCGCTAGGCCCTTGTTCTTGCAATTTTGCATACGCTAGGCCCTTGTTCTTGCAATTTTGCACACGCTAGGCCCTTGTTCTTGCATTTTTGCACACACTAGGCCCTTGTTCTTGCAATTTTGCACTCGCTAGGCCCTTGTTCTTGCAATTTTGCACTCGCTAAGCCCTTGTTCTTGCCATTTTGCACACGCTAGGCCCTTGTTCTTGCTATTTTGCACATGCTAGGCCCTTGTTCTTGCATTTTTTTACTCGCTAGGCCCTTGTTCTTGCAATTTTGCACTCGCTAGGCCCTTGTTCTTGCAATTTTGCACACGCTAGGCCCTTGTTTTTTGCTATTTTGCACACGCTAGGCCCTTGTTCTTGCAATTTTGCACATGCTAGGCCCTTGTTCTTGCAATTTTGCACACGCTAGGCCCTTGTTCTTGAAATTTTGCACGCGCTAGGCCCTTGTTCTTGCAATTTTGCACACGCTAGGCCCTTGTTCTTGCAATTTTGCACACGCTAGGCCCTTGTTCTTGCTATTTTGTACACGCTAGGCCCTTGTTCTTGCAATTTTGCACTCGCTAGGCCCTTGTTCTTGCAATTTTGCACTCGCTAGGCCCTTGTTCTTGCAATTTTGCACTCGCTAGGCACTTGTTCTTGCAATTTTGCACACGCTAGGCCCTTGTTCTTGCATTTTTGCACACGCTAGGCCCTTGTTCTTGCAATTTTGCACTCGCTAGGCCCTTGTTCTTGCAATTTTGCACTCGCTAGGCCCTTGTTCTTGCTATTTTGCACACGCCAGGCCCTTGTTCTTGCTTTTTGGCACACGCTAGGCCCTTGTTCTTGCTATTTTGCACATGCTAGGCCCTTGTTCTTGCAATTTTGCACACGCTAGGCCCTTGTTCTTGAAATCTTGCACACGCTAGGCCCTTGTTCTTGCAATTTTGCACACGCTAGGCCCTTGTTCTTGCAATTTTGCACACGCTAGGCCCTTGTTTTTGAAACTTTGCACACGTTAGGCCCTTGTTCTTGCAATTTTGCACTCGCTAGGCCCTTGTTCTTGCAATTTTGCACTCGCTAGGCACTTGTTCTTGCAATTTTGCACACGCTAGGCCCTTGTTCTTGCATTTTTGCACACGCTAGGCCCTTGTTCTTGCAATTTTGCACTCGCTAGGCCCTTGTTCTTGCAATTTTGCACTCGCTAGGCCCTTGTTCTTGCTATTTTGCACACGCCAGGCCCTTGTTCTTGAACATTTGCACACGCTAGGCCCTTGTTCTTGCAATTTTGCACACGCTAGGCCCTTGTTCTTGCAATTCTGCACACGCTAGGCCCTTGTTCTTGAACATTTGCACACGCTAGGCCCTTGTCCTTGACAATTTGCACTCGCTAGGCCCCTGCTCTTGCAATTTTGCACACGCTAGGCCCTTGTTCTTGCAATTTTGCACACGCTAGGCCCTTGTTCTTGCAATTTTGCACTCGCTAGGCCCCTGTTCTTGAAATTTTGCATTCGCTAGGCCCTTGTTCTTGAAATTTTGCACACGCTAGGCCCTTGTTCTTGCTATTTTGCACACGCTGGGCCCTTGTTCTTGCAATTTTGCACACGCTAGGCCCTTGTTCTTGCAATTTTGCACACGCTAGGCCCTTGTTCTTGCAATTTTGCACATGCTAGGCCCTTGTTCTTGCAATTTTGTACACGCTAGGCCCTTGTTCTTGAAACTTTTGCACACGCTTGGCCCTTGTTCTTGCAATTTTGTACACGCTAGGCCTTTGTTCTTGAAATTTTGCAAACGCTAGGCCCTTGTTCTTGAAATTATGCACACGCTAGGCCCTTGTTCTTGCATTTTTGCACACGCTAAGCCCTTGTTCTTGCATTTTTGCACACGCTTGGCCCTTGTTCTTGCATTTTTTCACTCGCTAGGCCCTTGTTCTTGCAATTTTGCACTCGCTAGGCCCCTGTTCTTGAAATTTTGCACACGCTAGGCCCTTGTTCTTGCAATTTTGCACACGCTAGGCCCTTGTTCTTGCAATTTTGCACTCGCTAGGCCCTTGTTCTTGCAATTTTGCACACGCTAGGCCCTTGTTCTTGCATTTTTGCACACGCTTGGCCCTTGTTCTTGCAATTTTGCACTCGCTAGGCCCTTGTTCTTGCAATTTTGCACTCGCTAAGCCCTTGTTCTTGCCATTTTGCACACGCTAGGCCCTTGTTCTTGCTATTCTGCACACGCTGGGCCCTTGATCTTGCAATTTTGCACATGCTGGGCCCTTGTTCTTGCAATTTTGCACACGCTAGGCCCTTGTTCTTGCAATTTTGCACACGCTAGGCGTTCTTGCAATTTTGCACTCGCTAGGCCCCTGTTCTTGAAATTTTGCACTCGCTAGGCCCTTGTTCTTGAAATTTTGCACACGCTAGGCCCTTGTTCTTGCAATTTTTCACTCGCTAGGCCCTTGTTCTTGCAATTTTGCACTCGCTAGGCCCTTGTTCTTGCTATTTTGCACACGCTAGGCCCTTTTTCTTGCTACTTTGCATACGCTAGGCCCTTGTTCTTGCAATTTTGCACTCGCTAGGCCCTTGTTCTTGCAATTTTGCACTCGCTAGGCCCTTGTTCTTGCAATTTTGCACTCGCTAGGCCCTTGTTATTGCTATTTTGCACACGCTAGGCCCTTGTTCTTGCCATTTTGCACACCCTAGGCCCTTGTTCTTGCAATTTTGCACATGCTAGGCCCTTGTTCTTGCAATTTTGTACACTCTAGGCCCTTGTTCTTGAAATTTTGCACACGCTAGGCCCTTGTTCTTGCAGTTTTGCACACGCTAGGCCCTTGTTTTTGAAACTTTGCACACGTTAGGCCCTTGTTCTTGCAATTTTGCACTCGCTAGGCCCTTGTTCTTGCAATTTTGCACTCGCTAGGCACTTGTTCTTGCAATTTTGCACACGCTAGGCCCTTGTTCTTGCATTTTTGCACACGCTAGGCCCTTGTTCTTGCAATTTTGCACTCGCTAGGCCCTTGTTCTTGCAATTTTGCACTCGCTAGGCCCTTGTTCTTGCTATTTTGCACACGCCAGGCCCTTGTTCTTGAACATTTGCACACGCTAGGCCCTTGTTCTTGCAATTTTGCACACGCTAGGCCCTTGTTCTTGCAATTCTGCACACGCTAGGCCCTTGTTCTTGAACATTTGCACACGCTAGGCCCTTGTCCTTGACAATTTGCACTCGCTAGGCCCCTGCTCTTGCAATTTTGCACACGCTAGGCCCTTGTTCTTGCAATTTTGCACACGCTAGGCCCTTGTTCTTGCAATTTTGCACTCGCTAGGCCCCTGTTCTTGAAATTTTGCATTCGCTAGGCCCTTGTTCTTGAAATTTTGCACACGCTAGGCCCTTGTTCTTGCTATTTTGCACACGCTGGGCCCTTGTTCTTGCAATTTTGCACACGCTAGGCCCTTGTTCTTGCAATTTTGCACATGCTAGGCCCCTCTTCTTGCAATTTTGCACATGCTAGGCCCTTGTTCTTGCAATTTTGTACACGCTAGGCCCTTGTTCTTGAAACTTTTGCACACGCTTGGCCCTTGTTCTTGCAATTTTGTACACGCTAGGCCTTTGTTCTTGAAATTTTGCAAACGCTAGGCCCTTGTTCTTGAAATTATGCACACGCTAGGCCCTTGTTCTTGCATTTTTGCACACGCTAAGCCCTTGTTCTTGCATTTTTGCACACGCTTGGCCCTTGTTCTTGCATTTTTTCACTCGCTAGGCCCTTGTTCTTGCAATTTTGCACTCGCTAGGCCCCTGTTCTTGAAATTTTGCACACGCTAGGCCCTTGTTCTTGCAATTTTGCACTCGCTAGGCCCTTGTTCTTGCAATTTTGCACACGCTAGGCCCTTGTTCTTGCATTTTTGCACACGCTTGGCCCTTGTTCTTGCAATTTTGCACTCGCTAGGCCCTTGTTCTTGCAATTTTGCACTCGCTAAGCCCTTGTTCTTGCCATTTTGCACACGCTAGGCCCTTGTTCTTGCTATTCTGCACACGCTGGGCCCTTGATCTTGCAATTTTGCACATGCTGGGCCCTTGTTCTTGCAATTTTGCACACGCTAGGCCCTTGTTCTTGCAATTTTGCACACGCTAGGCGTTCTTGCAATTTTGCACTCGCTAGGCCCCTGTTCTTGAAATTTTGCACTCGCTAGGCCCTTGTTCTTGAAATTTTGCACACGCTAGGCCCTTGTTCTTGCAATTTTTCACTCGCTAGGCCCTTGTTCTTGCAATTTTGCACTCGCTAGGCCCTTGTTCTTGCAATTTTGCACACGCTAGGCCCTTTTTCTTGCTACTTTGCATACGCTAGGCCCTTGTTCTTGCAATTTTGCACTCGCTAGGCCCTTGTTCTTGCAATTTTGCACTCGCTAGGCCCTTGTTCTTGCAATTTTGCACTCGCTAGGCCCTTGTTATTGCTATTTTGCACACGCTAGGCCCTTGTTCTTGCCATTTTGCACACCCTAGGCCCTTGTTCTTGCAATTTTGCACATGCTAGGCCCTTGTTCTTGCAATTTTGTACACTCTAGGCCCTTGTTCTTGAAATTTTGCACACGCTAGGCCCTTGTTCTTGCAGTTTTGCACACGCTAGGCCCTTGTTCTTGAAATTATGCACACGCTAGGCCCTTGTTCTTGCAATTTTGCACACGCTAGGCCCTTATTCTTGAAATTTTGCACTCGCAAGGCCCTGGTTCTTGCAATTTTGCACACGCTAGGCCCTTGCTCTTGCAATTTTTCACTCGCTAGGCCCTTGTTCTTGCAATTTTGCACACGCTAGGCCCTTGTTCTTGCAATTTTGCACAGGCTAGGCCCTTGTTCTTGCAATTTTGCACACGCTAGGCCCTTGTTCTTGCAATTTTGCACACGCTAGGCCCTTGTTTCTGAAATTTTGCACGCGCTAGGCCCTTGTTCTTGCAATTTTGCACACGCTAGGCCCTTGTTCTTGCAATTTTGCACACGCTAGGCCCTTGTTCTTGCTATTTTGCACACGCTAGGCCCTTGTTCTTGCAATTTTGCACTCGCTAGGCCCTTGTTCTTGCAATTTTGCACTCGCTAGGCCCTTGTTCTTGCAATTTTGCACTCCCTAGGCCCTTGTTCTTGCTATTTTGCATACGCTGGGCCCTTGTTCTTGCAATTTTGCACACGCTAGGCCCTTGTTCTTGCAATTTTGCACACGCTAGGCCCTTGTTCTTGCAATTTTTGCTAACGCTAGACCCTTGTTCTTGCAATTTTGCACACGCTAGGCCCTTGTTCTTGCAATTTTGCACTCGCTAGGCCCTTGTTCTTGCAATTTTGCACTCGCTAGGCCCTTGTTGTTGAAATTTTGCACACGCTAGGCCCTTGTTTTTGAAATTTTGCACACGTTAGGCCCTTGTTCTTGCAATTTTGCACTCGCTAGGCCCTTGTTCTTGCAATTTTGCACTCGCTAAGCCCTTGTTCTTGCCATTTTGCACACGCTAGGCCCTTGTTCTTGCTATTCTGCACACGCTAGGACCTTGTTCTTGCAATTTTGCACACGCTAGGCCCTTGTTCTTGCAATTTTGCACACGCTAGGCCCTTGTTCTTGAAATCTTGCACATGCTAGGCCCTTGTTCTTGAAATTTTGCACACGCTAGGCCCTTGTTCTTGCAATTTTGCACACGCTAGGCCCTTGTTATTGCAATTTTGCACATGCTAGGCCCTTGTTCTTGCAATTTTGCACACGCTAGGCCCTTGTTCTTGCAATTTTGCACATGCTAGGCCCTTGTTCTTGCAATTTTGTACACGCTAGGCCCTTGTTCTTGAAACTTTTGCACATGCTTGGCCCTTGTTCTTGCAATTTTGTACACGCTAGGCCCTTGTTCTGGAAATTTTGCAAATGCTAGGCCCTTTTTCTTGAAATTATGCACACGCTAGGCCCTTGTTCTTGCAATTTTGCACACGCTAGGCCCTTGTTCTTGAAATTTTGCACACGCTAGGCCCTTGTTCTTGCAATTTTGCACACGCTAGGCCCTTGTTCTTGCAATTTTTCACTCGCTAGGCCCTTGTTCTTGCAATTTTGCACTCGCTAGGCCCTTGTTCTTGCAATTTTGCACATGCTAGGCCCTTGTTCTTGCTATTTTGCACACGCTAGGCCCTTGTTCTTGCAATTTTGCACACGCTAGGCCCTTGTTCTTGCAATTTTGCACATGCTAGGCCCTTGTTCTTGAAATTTTGCACGCGCTAGGCCCTTGTTCTTGCAATTTTGCACACGCTAGGCCTTTGTTCTTGCAATTTTGCACACGCTAGGCCCTTGTTCTTGCTATTTTGCACACGCTGGGCCCTTGATCTTGCAATTTTGCACATGCTGGGCCCTTGTTCTTGCAATTTTGCACACGCTAGGCCCTTGTTCTTGCAATTTTGCACACGCTAGGCGTTCTTGCAATTCTGCACACGCTAGGCTCTTGTTCTTGCAATTTTGCACTCGCTAGGCCCCTGTTCTTGAAATTTTGCACTCGCTAGGCCCTTGTTCTTGAAATTTTGCACACGCTAGGCCCTTGTTCTTGCAATTTTTCACTCGCTAGGCCCTTGTTCTTGCAATTTTGCACTCGCTAGGCCCTTGTTCTTGCAATTTTGCACACGCTAGGCCCTTTTTCTTGCTACTTTGCATACGCTAGGCCCTTGTTCTTGCAATTTTGCACTCGCTAGGCCCTTGTTCTTGCAATTTTTGCTAACGCTAGACCCTTGTTCTTGCAATTTTGCACACGCTAGGCCCTTGTTCTTGCAATTTTGCACACGCTAGGCCCTTGTTTCTGAAATTTTGCACGCGCTAGGCCCTTGTTCTTGCAATTTTGCACACGCTAGGCCCTTGTTCTTGCAATTTTGCACACGCTAGGCCCTTGTTCTTGCTATTTTGCACACGCTAGGCCCTTGTTCTTGCAATTTTGCACTCGCTAGGCCCTTGTTCTTGCAATTTTGCACTCGCTAGGCCCTTGTTCTTGCAATTTTGCACTCCCTAGGCCCTTGTTCTTGCTATTTTGCATACGCTGGGCCCTTGTTCTTGCAATTTTGCACACGCTAGGCCCTTGTTCTTGCAATTTTGCACACGCTAGGCCCTTGTTCTTGCAATTTTTGCTAACGCTAGACCCTTGTTCTTGCAATTTTGCACACGCTAGGCCCTTGTTCTTGCAATTTTGCACTCGCTAGGCCCTTGTTCTTGCAATTTTGCACTCGCTAGGCCCTTGTTGTTGAAATTTTGCACACGCTAGGCCCTTGTTTTTGAATTTTTGCACACGTTAGGCCCTTGTTCTTGCAATTTTGCACTCGCTAGGCCCTTGTTCTTGCAATTTTGCACTCGCTAAGCCCTTGTTCTTGCCATTTTGCACACGCTAGGCCCTTGTTCTTGCTATTCTGCACACGCTAGGACCTTGTTCTTGCAATTTTGCACACGCTAGGCCCTTGTTCTTGCAATTTTGCACACGCTAGGCCCTTGTTCTTGAAATCTTGCACATGCTAGGCCCTTGTTCTTGCAATTTTGCACACGCTAGGCCCTTGTTCTTGCAATTTTGCACACGCTAGGCCCTTGTTATTGCAATTTTGCACATGCTAGGCCCTTGTTCTTGCAATTTTGCACACGCTAGGCCCTTGTTCTTGCAATTTTGCACATGCTAGGCCCTTGTTCTTGCAATTTTGTACACGCTAGGCCCTTGTTCTTGAAACTTTTGCACATGCTTGGCCCTTGTTCTTGCAATTTTGTACACGCTAGGCCCTTGTTCTGGAAATTTTGCAAATGCTAGGCCCTTGTTCTTGAAATTATGCACACGCTAGGCCCTTGTTCTTGCAATTTTGCACACGCTAGGCCCTTGTTCTTGAAATTTTGCACACGCTAGGCCCTTGTTCTTGCAATTTTGCACACGCTAGGCCCTTGTTCTTGCAATTTTTCACTCGCTAGGCCCTTGTTCTTGCAATTTTGCACTCGCTAGGCCCTTGTTGTTGAAATTTTGCACACGCTAGGCCCTTGTTTTTGAAATTTTGCACACGTTAGGCCCTTGTTCTTGCAATTTTGCACTCGCTAGGCCCTTGTTCTTGCAATTTTGCACTCGCTAAGCCCTTGTTCTTGCCATTTTGCACACGCTAGGCCCTTGTTCTTGCTATTCTGCACACGCTAGGACCTTGTTCTTGCAATTTTGCACACGCTAGGCCCTTGTTCTTGCAATTTTGCACACGCTAGGCCCTTGTTCTTGAAATCTTGCACATGCTAGGCCCTTGTTCTTGAAATTTTGCACACGCTAGGCCCTTGTTCTTGCAATTTTGCACACGCTAGGCCCTTGTTATTGCAATTTTGCACATGCTAGGCCCTTGTTCTTGCAATTTTGCACACGCTAGGCCCTTGTTCTTGCAATTTTGCACATGCTAGGCCCTTGTTCTTGCAATTTTGTACACGCTAGGCCCTTGTTCTTGAAACTTTTGCACATGCTTGGCCCTTGTTCTTGCAATTTTGTACACGCTAGGCCCTTGTTCTGGAAATTTTGCAAATGCTAGGCCCTTTTTCTTGAAATTATGCACACGCTAGGCCCTTGTTCTTGCAATTTTGCACACGCTAGGCCCTTGTTCTTGAAATTTTGCACACGCTAGGCCCTTGTTCTTGCAATTTTGCACACGCTAGGCCCTTGTTCTTGCAATTTTTCACTCGCTAGGCCCTTGTTCTTGCAATTTTGCACTCGCTAGGCCCTTGTTCTTGCAATTTTGCACATGCTAGGCCCTTGTTCTTGCTATTTTGCACACGCTAGGCCCTTGTTCTTGCAATTTTGCACACGCTAGGCCCTTGTTCTTGCAATTTTGCACATGCTAGGCCCTTGTTCTTGAAATTTTGCACGCGCTAGGCCCTTGTTCTTGCAATTTTGCACACGCTAGGCCTTTGTTCTTGCAATTTTGCACACGCTAGGCCCTTGTTCTTGCTATTTTGCACACGCTGGGCCCTTGATCTTGCAATTTTGCACATGCTGGGCCCTTGTTCTTGCAATTTTGCACACGCTAGGCCCTTGTTCTTGCAATTTTGCACACGCTAGGCGTTCTTGCAATTCTGCACACGCTAGGCTCTTGTTCTTGCAATTTTGCACTCGCTAGGCCCCTGTTCTTGAAATTTTGCACTCGCTAGGCCCTTGTTCTTGAAATTTTGTACACGCTAGGCCCTTGTTCTTGCAATTTTTCACTCGCTAGGCCCTTGTTCTTGCAATTTTGCACTCGCTAGGCCCTTGTTCTTGCAATTTTGCACACGCTAGGCCCTTTTTCTTGCTACTTTGCATACGCTAGGCCCTTGTTCTTGCAATTTTGCACTCGCTAGGCCCTTGTTCTTGCAATTTTTGCTAACGCTAGACCCTTGTTCTTGCAATTTTGCACACGCTAGGCCCTTGTTCTTGCAATTTTGCACACGCTAGGCCCTTGTTTCTGAAATTTTGCACGCGCTAGGCCCTTGTTCTTGCAATTTTGCACACGCTAGGCCCTTGTTCTTGCAATTTTGCACACGCTAGGCCCTTGTTCTTGCTATTTTGCACACGCTAGGCCCTTGTTCTTGCAATTTTGCACTCGCTAGGCCCTTGTTCTTGCAATTTTGCACTCGCTAGGCCCTTGTTCTTGCAATTTTGCACTCCCTAGGCCCTTGTTCTTGCTATTTTGCATACGCTGGGCCCTTGTTCTTGCAATTTTGCACACGCTAGGCCCTTGTTCTTGCAATTTTGCACACGCTAGGCCCTTGTTCTTGCAATTTTTGCTAACGCTAGACCCTTGTTCTTGCAATTTTGCACACGCTAGGCCCTTGTTCTTGCAATTTTGCACTCGCTAGGCCCTTGTTCTTGCAATTTTGCACTCGCTAGGCCCTTGTTGTTGAAATTTTGCACACGCTAGGCCCTTGTTTTTGAAATTTTGCACACGTTAGGCCCTTGTTCTTGCAATTTTGCACTCGCTAGGCCCTTGTTCTTGCAATTTTGCACTCGCTAAGCCCTTGTTCTTGCCATTTTGCACACGCTAGGCCCTTGTTCTTGCTATTCTGCACACGCTAGGACCTTGTTCTTGCAATTTTGCACACGCTAGGCCCTTGTTCTTGCAATTTTGCACACGCTAGGCCCTTGTTCTTGAAATCTTGCACATGCTAGGCCCTTGTTCTTGCAATTTTGCACACGCTAGGCCCTTGTTCTTGCAATTTTGCACACGCTAGGCCCTTGTTATTGCAATTTTGCACATGCTAGGCCCTTGTTCTTGCAATTTTGCACACGCTAGGCCCTTGTTCTTGCAATTTTGCACATGCTAGGCCCTTGTTCTTGCAATTTTGTACACGCTAGGCCCTTGTTCTTGAAACTTTTGCACATGCTTGGCCCTTGTTCTTGCAATTTTGTACACGCTAGGCCCTTGTTCTGGAAATTTTGCAAATGCTAGGCCCTTGTTCTTGAAATTATGCACACGCTAGGCCCTTGTTCTTGCAATTTTGCACACGCTAGGCCCTTGTTCTTGAAATTTTGCACACGCTAGGCCCTTGTTCTTGCAATTTTGCACACGCTAGGCCCTTGTTCTTGCATTTTTTCACTCGCTAGGCCCTTGTTCTTGCAATTTTGCACTCGCTAGGCCCTTGTTCTTGCAATTTTGCACATGCTAGGCCCTTGTTCTTGCTATTTTGCACACGCTAGGCCCTTGTTCTTGCAATTTTGCACACGCTAGGCCCTTGTTCTTGCAATTTTGCACATGCTAGGCCCTTGTTCTTGAAATTTTGCACGCGCTAGGGCCTTGTTCTTGCAATTTTGCACACGCTAGGCCTTTGTTCTTGCAATTTTGCACACGCTAGGCCCTTGTTCTTGCTATTTTGCACACGCTGGGCCCTTGATCTTGCAATTTTGCACATGCTGGGCCCTTGTTCTTGCAATTTTGCACACGCTAGGCCCTTGTTCTTGCAATTTTGCACACGCTAGGCGTTCTTGCAATTCTGCACACGCTAGGCTCTTGTTCTTGCAATTTTGCACTCGCTAGGCCCCTGTTCTTGAAATTTTGCACTCGCTAGGCCCTTGTTCTTGAAATTTTGCACACGCTAGGCCCTTGTTCTTGCAATTTTTCACTCGCTAGGCCCTTGTTCTTGCAATTTTGCACTCGCTAGGCCCTTGTTCTTGCAATTTTGCACACGCTAGGCCCTTTTTCTTGCTACTTTGCATACGCTAGGCCCTTGTTCTTGCAATTTTGCACTCGCTAGGCCC
Source organism: Closterium sp. Naga37s-1 (assembly GCA_947471745.1). Taxonomy (NCBI): domain Eukaryota; kingdom Viridiplantae; phylum Streptophyta; class Zygnematophyceae; order Desmidiales; family Closteriaceae; genus Closterium; species Closterium sp. Naga37s-1. The sequence goes on from CANJKZ010001000.1 coordinate 73,872, forward strand.
TTGTTCTTGCAATTTTTGCTAACGCTAGACCCTTGTTCTTGCAATTTTGCACACGCTAGGCCCTTGTTCTTGCAATTTTGCACACGCTAGGCCCTTGTTCTTGCAATTTTGCACTCGCTAGGCCCTTGTTCTTGCAATTTTGCACTCGCTAGGCCCTTGTTATTGCTATTTTGCACACGCTAGGCCCTTGTTCTTGCCATTTTGCACACCCTAGGCCCTTGTTCTTGCAATTTTGCACATGCTAGGCCCTTGTTCTTGCAATTTTGTACACTCTAGGCCCTTGTTCTTGAAACTTTTGCACACGCTTGGCCCTTGTTCTTGTAATTTTGTACACGCTAGGCCCTTGTTCTTGCAGTTTTGCACACGCTAGGCCCTTGTTCTTGAAATTATGCACACGCTAGGCCCTTGTTCTTGCAATTTTGCACACGCTAGGCCCTTGTTCTTGAAATTTTGCACTCGCAAGGCCCTGGTTCTTGCAATTTTGCACACGCTAGGCCCTTGTTCTTGCATTTTTTCACTCGCTAGGCCCTTGTTCTTGCAATTTTGCACACGCTAGGCCCTTGTTCTTGCAATTTTGCACAGGCTAGGCCCTTGTTCTTGCAATTTTGCACACGCTAGGCCCTTGTTCTTGCAATTTTGCACACGCTAGGCCCTTGTTTCTGAAATTTTGCACGCGCTAGGCCCTTGTACTTGCAATTTTCCACACGCTAGGCCCTTGTTCTTGCAATTTTGCACACGCTAGGCCCTTGTTCTTGCTATTTTGCACACGCTAGGCCCTTGTTCTTGCAATTTTGCACTCGCTAGGCCCTTGTTCTTGCAATTTTGCACTCGCTAGGCCCTTGTTCTTGCAATTTTGCACTCCCTAGGCCCTTGTTCTTGCTATTTTGCATACGCTGGGCCCTTGTTCTTGCAATTTTGCACACGCTAGGCCCTTGTTCTTGCAATTTTGCACACGCTAGGCCCTTGTTCTTGCAATTTTTGCTAACGCTAGACCCTTGTTCTTGCAATTTTGCACACGCTAGGCCCTTGTTCTTGCAATTTTGCACTCGCTAGGCCCTCGTTCTTGCAATTTTGCACTCGCTAGGCCCTTGTTGTTGAAATTTTGCACACGCTAGGCCCTTGTTTTTGAAATTTTGCACACGTTAGGCCCTTGTTCTTGCAATTTTTCACTCGCTAGGCCCTTGTTCTTGCAATTTTGCACTCGCTTGGCACTTGTTCTTGCAATTTTGCACACGCTAGGCCCTTGTTCTTGCTATTTTGCACACGCTAGGCCCTTGTTCTTGCAATTTTGCACTCGCTAGGCCCTTGTTCTTGCAATTTTGCACTCGCTAGGCCCTTGTTCTTGCAATTTTGCACTCGCTAGGCCCTTGTTCTTGCAATTTTGCACACGCTAGGCCCTTGTTCTTGCTATTTTGCACACGCTAGGCCCGTGTTCTTGCAATTTTGCACACGCTAGGCCCTTGTTCTTGCAATTTTGCACATGCTAGGCCCTTGTTCTTGAAATTTTGCACTCGCTAGGCCCTTGTTCTTGCAATTTTGCACACGCTAGGCCTTTGTTCTTGCAATTTTGCACACGCTAGGCCCTTGTTCTTGCTATTTTGCACACGCTGGGCCCTTGATCTTGCAATTTTGCACATGCTGGGCCCTTGTTCTTGCAATTTTGCACACGCTAGGCCCTTGTTCTTGCAATTTTGCACACGCTAGGCGTTCTTGCAATTCTGCACACGCTAGGCCCTTGTTCTTGCAATTTTGCACTCGCTAGGCCCCTGTTCTTGAAATATTGCACTCGCTAGGCCCTTGTTCTTGAAATTTTGCACACGCTAGGCCCTTGTTCTTGCAATTTTTTGTTAGAGACTAAGGACGGAGGCTATGAAGATTAGGTGCCTAAATTTCTCAAAATCGTTGGTCCCTATTTCTGGACAGAATAGTTGCGCTCACAAGAAACGCCGTCGACGAAAAGTGCACAGTCTAAACTTCACTAAACTCATATATTTTGTAGCCCTACTCCGTGGCTACAATTCCCAAGTTGAAACGTATCAAGAGGTGAAGTAAATCTCGACTTATCAATTTCGGCGCACAGGGGGGTATGCTGCCATAAGAACTTAACTCAATCACAAAGTTCACACAAGTTCACACAAGAGAATTAGAGTAGCACTAAACCAGGTGGAAGGGATAAGGAGGACGAGAGGGAAGGTCCCAAGAGAGTCCCCAACCAAGGAAACCCCATGCCATACAATTCCCTTCCCCATAGGCAACCCAACTTTGACCTTTGTCACTATCCCAACCTCCACAATCCACCTCAACCCAACTTGGCCACACTTGCCAACCTGGTTTGGTTTCTCCCAACCATTTGGCAGCAACTACAGTAGAAAAGACGAATTTCCCAACCCCCAAAAGTCTGTACCCCATATTGAGTCAACCCCACAACTTCCCATAGTCACCACAACCAAATATCAAAAGCATACGAACTCCAACGTTCGTAACTTTCTAGTTCGTGCTCCGATTGAAGCGATACTTGGTTCCTCGGAAAGCTCTTGAGCAGAGGAGTCACTTCAGATATCTGCTCAAGCCAAATAACATTCACACACACACTCAGAAAAACCAAACCGCACAAAACACAAATTCTTGCACACACTCACAACACGCATGCAACGCACGAACATATGATGGGAGGCAGACAGACGTGAATGCGAATGGTAGCATCACTCAACAAACTCCCCCTCTGGCTGCCAACCATCATCCCACATGCCATAGCTCAAGCATGCATCCTCAATGCACACTCATCCCAGCAAGCTTCATGCCCTTCCAATGCTCAGATTCAGCCAGGCGCTTGGTGAGAATGTCAGCCGCCTGCTGATGGGTCTTCACAATCTCCAGCCGCACCTCCTTGTCCAGGAGCCTCCTCACCCAGTGCCACTTAGGCCTGATGTGTTTGGTCAGCCCATGAAGACAAGCATTCTTCGCTAGCTTCACCGCCGACTCATTGTCACAGAAAATCACAGTCGGCTCCCTCTGACCAACTCCAATCTCCTCCAACAAACGCCTCAGCCACACCACCTCCTTTGCCCCATGATGCAGGGCCATGTACTCTGTCTCACACGAGGACTGCCCCACCTCATTCTGCTTCTTACTGCGCCAGCTCACTGCACCACCTCCGAACAGGCACACATAGCCTCCAATGCTGGTGCCATCCGCTTTCACCGAGTTGAAGCTAGCGTCAGTGTAGCAGGTCAGGAGCATCTCCCCCTTGCTCAAATCAGCTGCACTCCTCTGCAGCCTCTGCCTCACAGCACTGTACTCCAAACCCACTGATGCCGTTGCACTCACATAGCGGACCAACCTCTTGGCCGCTTCCAGCTGCTCATGACTGGGGCGTGAAACCACACTGGCAAGCCTGGATGTTGCAAAGGCAATGTCAGGCCGTGTGTGGTTAGCCGCATAGTTGAGTGCCCCAACCATGGAATGAAAAAGTTTCCTGTCACTCTCACCCACCACCTCCTCATCAACACAGGGCTCTACAGTGAACCCCGAAGGCAGTGGGGTGGCTGGCTTTCCTCCAACTTGCAGCCCATACTTCTCAGCCAGCCCCTCACAATACTTTCTCTGGTGCAACCTCAACACTCCCTTGTCAAGGTCCCTCTCCACATGCATCCCTAAATAGTACTTCACATCTCCCATCTTGGAGCACTTAAACTGCATCTCCAGCATCTCCTCCACATGCTCAATCATTGCAGACGACTCAGAGAAGAGCAGGATGTCATCCACATACACCAGGAGCATGAGAAACTGCTCCTTCTCCTGCAGTAGGAACAAGCTGTGATCACACTCACTCTTCTTGAAACCCCCAGCCAGCAGAGTCTCCTCTAACTTGTGGTACCATGCACGAGGAGCCTGCTTCAGGCCATAGATGGCCTTCTTCAGCCTGCACACCCTGCCGCTCCCATCATCCAAACCCTCAGGCTGTAACATGTACAGCTCCTCCAGAATGATCCCATTGAGGAAGGCGGTGGTGATGTCCATCTGCTTCACCCGCCATCCACGGTATGCTGCCATTGCCAATGACACCCGAAGTGTTGTGCCTTTCCCCACAGGAGCATAGAGCTCGTTGAAGTCCTTTCCCTTTGTCTGCTGAAACCCCTTAGCCACAAGCCTTGACTTGTAGCGGGTCAGCGCCCCATCAGGTCCGTACTTGTGCCTGAAAATCAGCTTGGAAGAAATGGCCTTCTTCCCAGGTGGCAGCTCACACAGCTCCCACGTCTCATTCTCTAGCAGAGAATCATACTCCTCCTTCACACTCTGCTTCCACTTTTCAGCATCGGGCCCGCTCAATGCCTCAGCTAGCGTCTTGGGCTCAGGGACGGCTGCCCAGTAGCAGTGTGCTATCTCATCCTCATCACACTGCTCAGCCACACTCCCAGCCCTTACCACCTTTGGCTTGCCACGGCTTGCATAGGTCAGCCTGTTAGGAGGGCGCACATCCCTCCTAGGACGGTCAGCCGTACGTCCGGCACCTTGTGGAGCACCTTGCTCCTCCTGCTGCTGCGGCTGCTGCTGCTGTTGCTGCTGCTGCTGCTCCTCCACCTCAGGTTCTCCCCCATCCTCTGTCACCCCAGAGATCTCATTCTCAGAGACAGAAACCTCCACTTGCCTTGAAGGCCGCTGCACCTCATCGGCCTCGACAATTAGCGGTGTCGTTGGAAGCTTCTGCTGCTGCTGCTGCTTCCACTCCTTGTAGTACAAGGACTCAAGGAACTTCACATCCCTTGACACAGTCAGCTGCTGGCTGGTCAAGTCCCAAATCAGCCAGCCCTTGTGATCCTTAGCAAGCCCCAAGTGCACACCCCATCTCCCAGAAGCTTCCAGTTTTCCCCTCTTCTCCTTAGGCACATGAAACACCACCATGCACCCAAAGGCTCTCAGCATGTTCACAGCTGGTGCAATCCCATACCACTTGGTGTAGGGGACCCACTGCTTGTCCCCCACAGTCGCCAGCACCCTGTTCTTCACAACAACGACCTGCCGCAGTGCTGTCACCCAAAACGGATCCGGCAGCCCTGCACGCCCAAGGAGAGTGCGAGCACCTTCCTGCAGGGTCCGGTTGAACCGCTCAGCCACGCCATTCTGCTGAGGGTTGTAAGGCACTGTGAGCTGATGCTGGATCCCCTTCCGCTTCAGCTCCTTCTCAAAATCAGCGCCGATGAACTCTCCTCCGTTGTCAGTGCGGATCACCTTCACCTTGTGTCCGCTTTCCCTTTGTGCTCTCGGCATCCACTCCTTAAGAACAGCCGCTGCCACCTCCCCCTTAGTCTTGAGAGGGTACACCCACACCACACGCGTGTGGTCGTCCACAATCGTCAAGAAGTAGCGGCTGCCCGAGAGAGAAAGGGCCCTCGTGGGGCCCACCACATCCATGTGCACTAGTTCAAGTGGTGCCTTGGCTGGTCCTGTGCTGCTGCTGAAGGGAAACTTCGTGAATTTGGTCTCAAGGCAGGTAGGGCAGCTCCCAATCTCCTTTGCTCCCCCCTTCACCTCCAGCCCCTTCAAGCACCCATCCTTTACCAACTTCTGCAGCATAGGAATGTTCACATGGCACAGCCTCTCATGCCACGTCTCCCAATCAGCCTCACCACTCCCAGATGAAGCCTTTGCCCATGCAGCTGTCGCATCCACACCAGCAAGCACCTCACCATGTGGCTGTTGTGGCTGCTGCACCTTCTTGACTGCATCCAGGGCCCCAGCAGTTGGTGCAGTCTCCTCTCCTCCCGCAGTTGCTTTAGCCGCTGCCGCTGCCTTTGCCGTTGCTGGTGGTTTCCCCTTCCAAGGGATGATGGGCAGCTGCCACAAGTCCTTGATGCAGCTGCTCTTCTCCTCCAAGTTCCACAGCAGCAACTTCCCAAGCTTTGCACGGCAGCTGGTTGGGCCGAAGGTAACTTCAGCCTTGCTCTTCTGCAGCCGGCGCACAGAAAGAAGGTTAGCGGACAAACCTTCAACCAACAGCACATTCCCAAGCCCCACAAGCTCTCCATTGGCTCCCATCACCTTGGCATTCCCAACACCAATCACAGGGAGCAAAGCACCTGAAGCGGCAGCCACAAACTTGATCTTCCCAGGAGGTTTTACCTCATCAAGCAAATCTGCCCGTGGGGTCATATGACTCGTGCAACCTGAATCGATCACCCAGTGAGTGAGGGGGTGCATCACAACCTTCCCAACTGAACCCACATCACCCCCACTCCCTTGCACATCCTCAACCATGAGGAACATCCCAGGGTGGGCTTTACCTTGTGCACCATCACCTTGTGCACCTGAACCTTGCACAGCGCCACCGCGTGCACGTTCACCACTTGGCGGCTTCATGCCTGGAGGGGCCCATCCCTCAGGCCGGCTGAAACACTTGAACCACGGGTGTCCAGCCTTCTTGCAGTACCAGCACGCACCCTCCATTCGGGTGCTCCCCCTGCCACCAGAGCTCCCATGCCCCTCATTGTAGTCACCTCGGCCTCTCCCTCTGCCAAAGCCTCTCCCACGGCCTCGGCCTCTCCCTCCCCCTCTTCCTCTGCTGCCTCCTGCAGCTCCATACCCCTCAGCAGTTTTGTTGGCAGCACCACCTCCCGTGTGGCGTCTGCGGAAGTCCTCCTGCAGAATCTGCTGCCGTAGCCACTCAGGCGTCCATTTGTCCTGCTGAACGTTGAGGGTGGGGATGAGGTTGTCCCACGAGTTGTCGAGCACCGAGATGATCTTGGTGCACTGTTGCATCTGCGACACTTCGCTGCCCGCCGCTGCCATCCTCGCATAGGTGTCCTTGATCCTGTCAAGGACCGGTTTCACATCATCTCCCGGTTTCATGGAGAGGGCAGCCAACTCCTTCTCCAACACAATCACCATCGGCAGCGTGTTGGGCTGAATCACGTCGCGTAGCAGCTTCCATGCCTTCGGTCCGGAATCATCCAACTCCACCAAATCCTTGATGTGCTGGAACATGTCGTTGTTGACCGATTGGAGGATGACGTCGTACAGCACCACGCTCTTCTCAATCCACCGATCGCGGGCATCTCCTTCCCCCGGCATCTTCTCCTCTCCCATTGCAATTTTCAGCAGCTTGTAGCGCTTGAAGGCGCTCCGCATCCGCCCGCTCCATTCCTCATAGTTGGAGCCATCCAAAGCTTCAATCTTGGATGGTGGCGGCTCACTCCTCTTCTCAGCTGCATCTCCACTCCCTTGATTCATCTCCTCTGCTCCCAATCAGAGGTTTCAGCTCCCCCTTTTGCTGGTCACAATGTAGATCCACACAATCTTCACAAGTGTCAGCGCCAACGAAATTTCGGCAGAGTTTCCCCTTAGCGGAAGTCACATCCAACCTCCAGAACTCCACTTAGGCACGCCCACAGGCCATGGTGGGTCTAGGAGGGTCTTCACACTTCAGTAGACTCCCCACAAGGTCCTTAATCAGCTCTGATACCACTTGTTAGAGACTAAGGACGGAGTCTATGAAGATTAGGTGCCTAAATTTCTCAAAATCGTTGGTCCCTATTTCTGGACAGAATAGTTGCGCTCACAAGAAACGCCGTCGACGAAAAGTGCACAGTCTAAACTTCACTAAACTCATATATGTTGTAGCCCTACTCCGTGGCTACAATTCCCAAGTTGAAACGTATCAAGAGGTGAAGTAAATCTCGACTTATCAATTTCGGCGCACAGGGGGGTATGCTGCCATAAGAACTTAACTCAATCACAAAGTTCACACAAGTTCACACAAGAGAATTAGAGTAGCACTAAACCAGGTGGAAGGGATAAGGAGGACGAGAGGGAAGGTCCCAAGAGAGTCCCCAACCAAGGAAACCCCATGCCATACAATTCCCTTCCCCATAGGCAACCCAACTTTGACCTTTGTCACTATCCCAACCTCCACAATCCACCTCAACCCAACTTGGCCACACTTGCCAACCTGGTTTGGTTTCTCCCAACCATTTGGCAGCAACTACAGTAGAAAAGACGAATTTCCCAACCCCCAAAAGTCTGTACCCCATATTGAGTCAACCCCACAACTTCCCATAGTCACCACAACCAAATATCAAAAGCATACGAACTCCAACGTTCGTAACTTTCTAGTTCGTGCTCCGATTGAAGCGATACTTGGTTCCTCGGAAAGCTCTTGAGCAGAGGAGTCACTTCAGATATCTGCTCAAGCCAAATAACATTCACACACACACTCAGAAAAACCAAACCGCACAAAACACAAATTCTTGCACACACTCACAACACGCATGCAACGCACGAACATATGATGGGAGGCAGACAGACGTGAATGCGAATGGTAGCATCACTCAACATTTTTCACTCGCTAGGCCCTTGTTCTTGCAATTTTGCACTCGCTAGGCCCTTGTTCTTGCAATTTTGCACACGCTAGGCCCTTTTTCTTGCTACTTTGCATACGCTAGGCCCTTGTTCATGCAATTTTGCACTCGCTAGGCACTTGTTCTTGCAATTTTGCACTCGCTAGGCCCTTGTTCTTGCAATTTTGCACTCGCTAGGCCCTTGTTATTGCTATTTTGCACACGCTAGGCCCTTGTTCTTGCCATTTTGCACACCCTAGGCCCTTGTTCTTGCAATTTTGCACATGCTAGGCCCTTGTTCTTGCAATTTTGTACACTCTAGGCCCTTGTTCTTGAAATTTTCGCACACGCTTGGCCCTAGTTCTTGTAATTTTGTACACGCTAGGCCCTTGTTCTTGCAGTTTTGCACACGCTAGGCCCTTGTTCTTGAAATTATGCACACGCTAGGCCCTTGTTCTTGCAATTTTGCACACGCTAGGCCCTTGTTCTTGAAATTTTGCACTCGCAAGGCCCTGGTTCTTGCAATTTTGCACACGCTAGGCCCTTGTTCTTGCAATTTTTCACTTGCTAGGCCCTTGTTCTTGCAATTTTGCACACGCTAGGCCCTTGTTCTTGCAATTTTGCACAGGCTAGGCCCTTGTTCTTGCAATTTTGCACACGCTAGGCCCTTGTTCTTGCAATTTTGCACACGCTAGGCCCTTGTTTCTGAAATTTTGCACGCGCTAGGCCCTTGTTCTTGCAATTTTGCACACGCTAGGCCCTTGTTCTTGCAATTTTGCACACGCTAGGCCCTTGTTCTTGCTATTTTGCACACGCTAGGCCCTTGTTCTTGCAATTTTGCACTCGCTAGGCCCTTGTTCTTGCAATTTTGCACTCGCTAGGCCCTTGTTCTTGCAATTTTGCACTCCCTAGGCCCTTGTTCTTGCTATTTTGCATACGCTGGGCCCTTGTTCTTGCAATTTTGCACACGCTAGGCCCTTGTTCTTGCAATTTTGCACACGCTAGGCCCTTGTTCTTGCAATTTTTGCCAACGCTAGACCCTTGTTCTTGCAATTTTGCACACGCTAGGCCCTTGTTCTTGCAATTTTGCACTCGCTAGGCCCTTGTTCTTGCAATTTTGCACTCGCTAGGCCCTTGTTGTTGAAATTTTGCACACGCTAGGCCCTTGTTTTTGAAATTTTGCACACGTTAGGCCCTTGTTCTTGCAATTTTGCACTCGCTAGGCCCTTGTTCTTGCAATTTTGCACTCGCTAAGCCCTTGTTCTTGCCATTTTGCACACGCTAGGCCCTTGTTCTTGCTATTCTGCACACGCTAGGACCTTGTTCTTGCAATTTTGCACACGCTAGGCCCTTGTTCTTGCAATTTTGCACACGCTAGGCCCTTGTTCTTGAAATCTTGCACAGGCTAGGCCCTTGTTCTTGCAATTTTGCACATGCTAGGCCCTTGTTCTTGCAATTTTGCACACGCTAGGCCCTTGTTCTTGCAATTTTGCACATGCTAGGCCCTTGTTCTTGCAATTTTGTACACGCTAGGCCCTTGTTCCTGAAACTTTTGCACACGCTTGGCCCTTGTTCTTGCAATTTTGTACACGCTAGGCCCTTGTTCTTGAAATTTTGCAAATGCTAGGCCCTTGTTCTTGAAATTATGCACACGCTAGGCCCTTGTTCTTGCAATTTTGCACACGCTAGGCCCTTGTTCTTGAAATTTTGCACACGCTAGGCCCTTGTTCTTGCAATTTTGCACACGCTAGGCCCTTGTTCTTGCAATTTTTCACTCGCTAGGCCCTTGTTCTGTTGAGTGATGCTACCATTCGCATTCACGTCTGTCTGCCTCCCATCATATGTTCGTGCGTTGCATGCGTGTTGTGAGTGTGTGCAAGAATTTGTGTTTTGTGCGGTTTGGTTTTTCTGAGTGTGTGTGTGAATGTTATTTGGCTTGAGCAGATATCTGAAGTGACTCCTCTGCTCAAGAGCTTTCCGAGGAACCAAGTATCGCTTCAATCGGAGCACGAACTAGAAAGTTACGAACGTTGGAGTTCGTATGCTTTTGATATTTGGTTGTGGTGACTATGGGAAGTTGTGGGGTTGACTCAATATGGGGTACAGACTTTTGGGGGTTGGGAAATTCGTCTTTTCTACTGTAGTTGCTGCCAAATGGCTGGGAGAAACCAAACCAGGTTGGCAAGTGTGGCCAAGTTGGGTTGAGGTGGATTGTGGAGGTTGGGATAGTGACAAAGGTCAAAGTTGGGTTGCCTATGGGGAAGGGAATTGTATGGCATGGGGTTTCCTTGGTTGGGGACTCTCTTGGGACCTTCCCTCTCGTCCTCCTCATCCCTTCCACCTGGTTTAGTGCTACTTTAATTCTCTTGTGTGAACTTGTGTGAACTTTGTGATTGAGTTAAGTTCTTATGGCAGCATACCCCCCTGTGCGCCGAAATTGATAAGTCGAGATTTACTTCACCTCTTGATACGTTTCAACTTGGGAATTGTAGCCACGGAGTAGGGCTACAATATATATGAGTTTAGTGAAGTTTAGACTGTGCACTTTTCGTCGACGGCGTTTCTTGTGAGCGCAACTATTCTGTCCAGAAATAGGGACCAACGATTTTGAGAAATTTAGGCACCTAATCTTCATAGACTCCGTCCTTAGTCTCTAACAAGTGGTATCAGAGCTGATTAAGGACCTTGTGGGGAGTCTACTGAAGTGTGAAGACCCTCCTAGACCCACCATGGCCTGTGGGCGTGCCTAAGTGGAGTTCTGGAGGTTGGATGTGACTTCCGCTAAGGGGAAACTCTGCCGAAATTTCGTTGGCGCTGACACTTGTGAAGATTGTGTGGATCTACATTGTGACCAGCAAAAAGGGGAGCTGAAACCTCTGATTGGGAGCAGAGGAGATGAATCAAGGGAGTGGAGATGCAGCTGAGAAGAGGAGTGAGCCGCCACCATCCAAGATTGAAGCTTTGGATGGCTCCAACTATGAGGAATGGAGCGGGCGGATGCGGAGCGCCTTCAAGCGCTACAAGCTGCTGAAAATTGCAATGGGAGAGGAGAAGATGCCGGGGGAAGGAGATGCCCGCGATCGGTGGATTGAGAAGAGCGCGGTGCTGTACGACCTCATCCTCCAATCGGTCAACAACGACATGTTCCAGCACATCAAGGATTTGGTGGAGTTGGATGATTCCGGACCGAAGGCATGGAAGCTGCTACGCGACGTGATTCAGCCCAACACGCTGCCGATGGTGATTGTGTTGGAGAAGGAGTTGGCTGCCCTCTCCATGAAACCGGGAGATGATGTGAAACCGGTCCTTGACAAGATCAAGGACACCTATGCGAGGATGGCAGCGGCGGGCAGCGAAGTGTCGCAGATGCAACAGTGCACCAAGATCATCTCGGTGCTCGACAACTCGTGGGACAACATCATCCCCACCCTCAACGTTCAGCAGGACAAATGGACGCCTGAGTGGCTACGGCAGCAGATTCTGCAGGAGGACTTCCGCAGACGCCACACGGGAGGTGGTGCTGCCAACAAAACTGCTGAGGGGTATGGAGCTGCAGGAGGCAGCAGAGGAAGAGGGGGAGGGAGAGGCCGAGGCCGTGGGAGAGGCTTTGGCAGAGGGAGAGGCCGAGGTGACTACAATGAGGGGCATGGGAGCTCTGGTGGCAGGGGGAGCACCCGAATGGAGGGTGCGTGCTGGTACTGCAAGAAGGCTGGACACCCGTGGTTCAAGTGTTTCAGCCGGCCTGAGGGATGGGCCCCTCCAGGCATGAAGCCGCCAAGTGGTGAACGTGCACGCGGTGGCGCTGTGCAAGGTTCAGGTGCACAAGGTGATGGTGCACAAGGTAAAGCCCACCCTGGGATGTTCCTCATGGTTGAGGATGTGCAAGGGAGTGGGGGTGATGTGGGTTCAGTTGGGAAGGTTGTGATGCACCCCCTCACTCACTGGGTGATCGATTCAGGTTGCACGAGTCATATGACCCCACGGGCAGATTTGCTTGATGAGGTAAAACCTCCTGGGAAGATCAAGTTTGTGGCTGCCGCTTCAGGTGCTTTGCTCCCTGTGATTGGTGTTGGGAATGCCAAGGTGATGGGAGCCAATGGAGAGCTTGTGGGGCTTGGGAATGTGCTGTTGGTTGAAGGTTTGTCCGCTAACCTTCTTTCTGTGCGCCGGCTGCAGAAGAGCAAGGCTGAAGTTACCTTCGGCCCAACCAGCTGCCGTGCAAAGCTTGGGAAGTTGCTGCTGTGGAACTTGGAGGAGAAGAGCAGCTGCATCAAGGACTTGTGGCAGCTGCCCATCATCCCTTGGAAGGGGAAACCACCAGCAACGGCAAAGGCAGCGGCAGCAGCTAAAGCAACTGCGGGAGGAGAGGAGACTGCACCAACTGCTGGGGCCCTGGATGCAGTCAAGAAGGTGCAGCAGCCACAACAGCCACATGGTGAGGTGCTTGCTGGTGTGGATGCGACAGCTGCATGGGCAAAGGCTTCATCTGGGAGTGGTGAGGCTGATTGGGAGACGTGGCATGAGAGGCTGTGCCATGTGAACATTCCTATGCTGCAGAAGTTGGTAAAGGATGGGTGCTTGAAGGGGCTGGAGGTGAAGGGGGGAGCAAAGGAGATTGGGAGCTGCCCTACCTGCCTTGAGACCAAATTCACGAAGTTTCCCTTCAGCAGCAGCACAGGACCAGCCAAGGCACCACTTGAACTAGTGCACATGGATGTGGTGGGCCCCACGAGGGCCCTTTCTCTCTCGGGCAGCCGCTACTTCTTGACGATTGTGGACGACCACACGCGTGTGGTGTGGGTGTACCCTCTCAAGACTAAGGGGGAGGTGGCAGCGGCTGTTCTTAAGGAGTGGATGCCGAGAGCACAAAGGGAAAGCGGACACAAGGTGAAGGTGATCCGCACTGACAACGGAGGAGAGTTCATCGGCGCTGATTTTGAGAAGGAGCTGAAGCGGAAGGGGATCCAGCATCAGCTCACAGTGCCTTACAACCCTCAGCAGAATGGCGTGGCTGAGCGGTTTCAACCGGACCCTGCAGGAAGGTGCTCGCACTCTCCTTGGGCGTGCAGGGCTGCCGGATCCGTTTTGGGTGACAGCACTGCGGCAGGTCGTTGTTGTGAAGAACAGGGTGCTGGCGACTGTGGGGGACAAGCAGTGGGTCCCCTACACCAAGTGGTATGGGATTGCACCAGCTGTGAACATGCTGAGAGCCTTTGGGTGCATGGTGGTGTTTCATGTGCCTAAGGAGAAGAGGGGAAAACTGGAAGCTTCTGGGAGATGGGGTGTGCACTTGGGGCTTGCTAAGGATCACAAGGGCTGGCTGATTTGGGACTTGACCAGCCAGCAGCTGACTGTGTCAAGGGATGTGAAGTTCCTTGAGTCCTTGTACTACAAGGAGTGGAAGCAGCAGCAACAGCAGAAGCTTCCAACGACACCGCTAATTGTCGAGGCCGATGAGGTGCAGCGGCCTTCAAGGCAAGTGGAGGTTTCTGTCTCTGAGAATGAGATCTCTGGGGTGACAGAGGATGGGGGAGAACCTGAGGTGGAGGAGCAGCAGCAGCAGCAACAGCAGCAGCAGCCGCAGCAGCAGGAGGAGCAAGGTGCTCCACAAGGTGCCGGACGTACGGCTGACCGTCCTAGGAGGGATGTGCGCCCTCCTAACAGGCTGACCTATGCAAGCCGTGGCAAGCCAAAGGTGGTAAGGGCTGGGAGTGTGGCTGAGCAGTGTGATGAGGATGAGATAGCACACTGCTACTGGGCAGCCGTCCCTGAGCCCAAGACGCTAGCTGAGGCATTGAGCGGGCCCGATGCTGAAAAGTGGAAGCAGAGTGTGAAGGAGGAGTATGATTCTCTGCTAGAGAATGAGACGTGGGAGCTGTGTGAGCTGCCACCTGGGAAGAAGGCCATTTCTTCCAAGCTGATTTTCAGGCACAAGTACGGACCTGATGGGGCGCTGACCCGCTACAAGTCAAGGCTTGTGGCTAAGGGGTTTCAGCAGACAAAGGGAAAGGACTTCAACGAGCTCTATGCTCCTGTGGGGAAAGGCACAACACTTCGGGTGTCATTGGCAATGGCAACATACCGTGGATGGCGGGTGAAGCAGATGGACATCACCACCGCCTTCCTCAATGGGATCATTCTGGAGGAGCTGTATATGTTACAGCCTGAGGGTTTGGATGATGGGAGCGGCAGGGTGTGCAGGCTGAAGAAGGCCATCTATGGCCTGAAGCAGGCTCCTCGTGCATGGTACCACAAGTTAGAGGAGACTCTGCTGGCTGGGGGTTTCAAGAAGAGTGAGTGTGATCACAGCTTGTTCCTGCTGCAGGAGAAGGAGCAGTTTCTCATGCTCCTGGTGTATGTGGATGACATCCTGCTCTTCTCTGAGTCGTCTGCAATGATTGAGCATGTGGAGGAGATGCTGGAGATGCAGTTTAAGTGCTCCAAGATGGGAGATGTGAAGTACTATTTAGGGATGCATGTGGAGAGGGACCTTGACAAGGGAGTGTTGAGGTTGCACCAGAGAAAGTATTGTGAGGGGCTGGCTGAGAAATATGGGCTGCAAGATGGAGGAAAGCCAGCCACCCCACTGCCTTCGGGGTTCACTGTAGAGCCCTGTGCTGATGAGGAGGTGGTGGGTGAGAGTGACAGGAAACTTTTTCATTCCATGGTTGGGGCACTCAACTATGCGGCTAACCACACACGGCCTGACATTGCCTTTGCAACATCCAGGCTTGCCAGTGTGGTTTCACGCCCCAGTCATGAGCAGCTGGAAGCGGCCAAGAGGTTGGTCCGCTATGTGAGTGCAACGGCATCAGTGGGTTTGGAGTACAGTGCTGTGAGGCAGAGGCTGCAGAGGAGTGCAGCTGATTTGAGCAAGGGGGAGATGCTCCTGACCTGCTACACTGACGCTAGCTTCAACTCGGTGAAAGCGGATGGCACCAGCATTGGAGGCTATGTGTGCCTGTTCGGAGGTGGTGCAGTGAGCTGGCGCAGTAAGAAGCAGAATGAGGTGGGGCAGTCCTCGTGTGAGACAGAGTACATGGCCCTGCATCATGGGGCAAAGGAGGTGGTGTGGCTGAGGCGTTTGTTGGAGGAGATTGGAGTTGGTCAGAGGGAGCCGACTGTGATTTTCTGTGACAATGAGTCGGCGGTGAAGCTAGCGAAGAATGCTTGTCTTCATGGGCTGACCAAACACATCAGGCCTAAGTGGCACTGGGTGAGGAGGCTCCTGGACAAGGAGGTGCGGCTGGAGATTGTGAAGACCCATCAGCAGGCGGCTGACATTCTCACCAAGCGCCTGGCTGAATCTGAGCATTGGAAGGGCATGAAGCTTGCTGGGATGAGTGTGCATTGAGGATGCATGCTTGAGCTATGGCATGTGGGATGATGGTTGGCAGCCAGAGGGGGAGTTTGTTGAGTGATGCTACCATTCGCATTCACGTCTGTCTGCCTCCCATCATATGTTCGTGCGTTGCATGCGTGTTGTGAGTGTGTGCAAGAATTTGTGTTTTGTGCGGTTTGGTTTTTCTGAGTGTGTGTGTGAATGTTATTTGGCTTGAGCAGATATCTGAAGTGACTCCTCTGCTCAAGAGCTTTCCGAGGAACCAAGTATCGCTTCAATCGGAGCACGAACTAGAAAGTTACGAACGTTGGAGTTCGTATGCTTTTGATATTTGGTTGTGGTGACTATGGGAAGTTGTGGGGTTGACTCAATATGGGGTACAGACTTTTGGGGGTTGGGAAATTCGTCTTTTCTACTGTAGTTGCTGCCAAATGGTTGGGAGAAACCAAACCAGGTTGGCAAGTGTGGCCAAGTTGGGTTGAGGTGGATTGTGGAGGTTGGGATAGTGACAAAGGTCAAAGTTGGGTTGCCTATGGGGAAGGGAATTGTATGGCATGGGGTTTCCTTGGTTGGGGACTCTCTTGGGACCTTCCCTCTCGTCCTCCTTATCCCTTCCACCTGGTTTAGTGCTACTTTAATTCTCTTGTGTGAACTTGTGTGAACTTTGTGATTGAGTTAAGTTCTTATGGCAGCATACCCCCCTGTGCGCCGAAATTGATAAGTCGAGATTTACTTCACCTCTTGATACGTTTCAACTTGGGAATTGTAGCCACGGAGTAGGGCTACAATATATATGAGTTTAGTGAAGTTTAGACTGTGCACTTTTCGTCGACGGCGTTTCTTGTGAGCGCAACTATTCTGTCCAGAAATAGGGACCAACGATTTTGAGAAATTTAGGCACCTAATCTTCATAGACTCCGTCCTTAGTCTCTAACATGTTCTTGCAATTTTGCACTCGCTAGGCCCTTGTTCTTGCAATGTTGCACACGCTAGGCCCTTGTTCTTGCTATTTTGCACACGCTAGGCCCTTGTTCTTGCAATTTTGCACACGCTAGGCCCTTGTTCTTGCAATTTTGCACATGCTAGGCCCTTGTTCTTGAAATTTTGCACGCGCTAGGCCCTTGTTCTTGCAATTTTGCACACGCTAGGCCTTTGTTCTTGCAATTTTGCACACGCTAGGCCCTTGTTCTTGCTATTTTGCACACGCTGGGCCCTTGATCTTGCAATTTTGCACATGCTGGGCCCTTGTTCTTGCAATTTTGCACACGCTAGGCCCTTGTTCTTGCAATTTTGCACACGCTAGGCGTTCTTGCAATTCTGCACACGCTAGGCCCTTGTTCTTGCAATTTTGTACTTGCTAGGCCCCTGTTCTTGAAATTTTGCACTCGCTAGGCCCTTGTTCTTGAAATTTTGCACACGCTAGGCCCTTGTTCTTGCAATTTTGCACTCGCTAGGCCCTTGTTCTTGCAATTTTGCACATGCTAGGCCCTTTTTCTTGCTACTTTGCATACGCTAGGCCCTTGTTCTTGCAATTTTGCACTCGCTAGGCCCTTGTTCTTGCAATTTTGCACTCGCTAGGCCCTTGTTCTTGCAATTTTGCACTCGCTAGGCCCTTGTTATTGCTATTTTGCACACGCTAGGCCCTTGTTCTTGCCATTTTGCACACCCTAGGCCCTTGTTCTTGCAATTTTGCACATGCTAGGCCCTTGTTCTTGCAATTTTGCACACGCTTGGCCCTTGTTCTTGTAATTTTGTACACGCTAGGCCCTTGTTCTTGCAGTTTTGCACACGCTAGGCCCTTGTTCTTGAAATTATGCACACGCTAGGCCCTTGTTCTTGCAATTTTGCACACGCTAGGCCCTTGTTCTTGAAATTTTGCACTCGCAAGGCCCTGGTTCTTGTAATTTTGCACACGCTAGGCCCTTGTTTTTTCATTTTTTCACTCGCTCGGCCCTTGTTCTTGCTATTTTGCATACGCTGGGCCCTTGTTCTTGCAATTTTGCACTCGCTAGGCCCTTGTTCTTGCAATTTTGCACACGCTAGGCCCTTGTTCTTGCAATTTTTGCTAACGCTAGACCCTTGTTCTTGCAATTTTGCACACGCTAGGCCCTTGTTCTTGCAATTTTGCACTCGCTAGGCCCTTGTTCTTGCAATTTTGCACTCGCTAGGCCCTTGTTGTTGAAATTTTGCACACGCTAGGCCCTTGTTTTTGAAATTTTGCACACGTTAGGCCCTTGTTCTTGCAATTTTGCACTCGCTAGGCCCTTGTTCTTGCAATTTTGCACTCGCTAGGCACTTGTTCTTGCAATTTTGCACACGCTAGGCCCTTGTTCTTGCTATTTTGCACACGCTAGGCCCTTGTTCTTGCAATTTTGCACTCGCTAGGCCCTTGTTCTTGCAATTTTGCACTCGCTAGGCCCTTGTTCTTGCTATTTTGCACACGCCAGGCCCTTGTTCTTGCTTTTTGGCACACGCTAGGCCCTTGTTCTTGCTATTTTGCACATGCTAGGCCCTTGTTCTTGCAATTTTGCACACGCTAGGCCCTTGTTCTTGAAATCTTGCACACGCTAGGCCCTTGTTCTTGCAATTTTGCACACGCTAGGCCCTTGTTCTTGAAATTCTGCACACGCTAGGCCCTTGTTCTTGAACATTTGCACAGGCTAGGCCCTTGTTCTTGAAAATTTGCACTCGCTAGGCCCCTGCTCTTGCAATTTTGCACACGCTAGGCCCTTGTTCTTGCAATTTTGCAAACGCTAGGCCCTTGTTCTTGCAATTTTGCACTCGCTAGGCCCTTGTTCTTGAAATTTTGCACACCCTAGGCCCTTGTTCTTGCAATTTTGCACTCGCTAGGCCCTTGTTCTTGCAATTTTGCACTCGCTAGGCCCTTGTTCTTGCTATTTTGCACACGCCAGGCCCTTGTTTCTTGCTTTTTGGCACACGCTAGGCCCTTGTTCTTGCTATTTTGCACATGCTAGGCCCTTGTTCTTGCAATTTTGCACACGCTAGGCCCTTGTTCTTGAAATCTTGCACACGCTAGGCCCTTAATCTTGCAATTTTGCCACACGCTAGGCCCTTGTTCTTGCAATTCTGCACACACTAGGCCCTTGTTCTTGAACATTTGCACAGGCTAGGCCCTTGTTCTTGAAAATTTGCACTCGCTAGGCCCCTGCTCTTGCAATTTTGCACACGCTAGGCCCTTGTTCTTGCAATTTTGCAAACGCTAGGCCCTTGTTCTTGCAATTTTGCACTCGCTAGGCCCCTGTTCTTGAAATTTTGCACTCACTAGGCCCTTGTTCTTGCAATTTTGCACACGCTAGGCCCTTGTTCTTGCATGTTTGCACACGCTAGGCCCTTGTTCTTGCAATTTTGCACTCGCTAGGCCCTTGTTCTTGCAATTTTGAACTCGCTAGGCCCTTGTTCTTGCAATTTTGCACTCGCTAGGCCCTTGTTCTTGCTATTTTGCACACGCTGGGCCCTTGTTCTTGCAATTTTGCACACGCTAGGCCCTTGTTCTTGCAATTTTGCACACGCTAGGCCCTTGTTCTTGCAATTTTGCACACCCTAGGCCCTTGTTCTTGCTATTTTGCACACGCTAGGCCCTTGTTCTTGCTATTTTGCACACCACGCTAGGGCCCTTGTTCTTTCAATTTTGCACACGCTAGGCCCTTGTTCTTGAAATTTTGCACGCGCTAGGCCCTTGTTCTTGCAATTTTGCACACGCTAGGCCCTTGTTCTTGCAATTTTGCACACGCTAGGCCCTTGTTCTTGATATTTTGCACTCGCTAGGCCCTTGTTCTTGAAATTTTGCACACCCTAGGCCCTTGTTCTTGCAATTTTGCACTCGCTAGGCCCTTGTTCTTGCAATTTTGCACTCGCTAGGCCCTTGTTCTTGCTATTTTGCACACGCCAGGCCCTTGTTCTTGCTTTTTGGCACACGCTAGGCCCTTGTTCTTGCTATTTTGCACATGCTAGGCCCTTGTTCTTGCAATTTTGCACACGCTAGGCCCTTGTTCTTGAAATCTTGCACACGCTAGGCCCTTAATCTTGCAATTTTGCACACGCTAGGCCCTTGTTCTTGCAATTCTGCACACACTAG
Organism: Closterium sp. Naga37s-1; assembly: GCA_947471745.1. NCBI lineage: Eukaryota > Viridiplantae > Streptophyta > Zygnematophyceae > Desmidiales > Closteriaceae > Closterium > Closterium sp. Naga37s-1. The sequence continues at coordinate 93,643 of CANJKZ010001000.1, forward strand.
GCCCTTGTTCTTGAACATTTGCACAGGCTAGGCCCTTGTTCTTGAAAATTTGCACTCGCTAGGCCCCTGCTCTTGCAATTTTGCACACGCTAGGCCCTTGTTCTTGCAATTTTGCAAACGCTAGGCCCTTGTTCTTGCAATTTTGCACTCGCTAGGCCCCTGTTCTTGAAATTTTGCACTCGCTAGGCCCTTGTTCTTGCAATTTTGCACACGCTAGGCCCTTGTTCTTGCATGTTTGCACACGCTAGGCCCTTGTTCTTGCAATTTTGCACTCGCTAGGCCCTTGTTCTTGCAATTTTGAACTCGCTAGGCCCTTGTTCTTGCAATTTTGCACTCGCTAGGCCCTTGTTCTTGCTATTTTGCACACGCTGGGCCCTTGTTCTTGCAATTTTGCACACGCTAGGCCCTTGTTCTTGCAATTTTGCACACGCTAGGCCCTTGTTCTTGCAATTTTGCACACCCTAGGCCCTTGTTCTTGCTATTTTGCACACGCTAGGCCCTTGTTCTTGCTATTTTGCACACGCTAGGCCCTTGTTCTTTCAATTTTGCACACGCTAGGCCCTTGTTCTTGAAATTTTGCACGCGCTAGGCCCTTGTTCTTGCAATTTTGCACACGCTAGGCCCTTGTTCTTGCTATTTTGCACACGCTAGGCCCTTGTTCTTGATATTTTGCACACGCTAGGCCCTTGTTCTTGCATGTTTGCACACGCTAGGCCCTTGTTCTTGCAATTTTGCACTCGCTAGGCCCTTGTTCTTGCAATTTTGCACTCGCTAGGCCCTTGTTCTTGCAATTTTGCACTCGCTAGGCCCTTGTTCTTGCAATTTTGCACACGCTAGGCCCTTGTTCTTGAAATTTTGCACACGCTAGGCACTTGTTCTTGCAATTTTGCACACGCTAGGCCCTTGTTCTTGCAATTTTTTACTCGCTAGGGCCTTGTTCTTGCAATTTTGCACACGCTAGGCCCTTGTTTTGAAACTTTGCACACGTTAGGCCCTTGTTCTTGCAATTTTGCACTCGCTAGGCCCTTGTTCTTGCAATTTTGCACTCGCTATGCACTTGTTCTTGCAATTTTGCACACGCTAGGCCCTTGTCCTAGCATTTTTGCACACGCTAGGCCCTTGTTCTTGCAATTTTGCCACTCGCTAGGCCTTGTTCTTGCAATTTTGCACTCGCTAGGCCCTTGTTCTTGCTATTTTGCACACGCCAGGGCCCTTGTTCTTGAACATTTGCACACGCTAGGCCCTTGTTCTTGCAATTTTGCACACGCTAGGCCCTTGTTCTTGCATTTTTGCACACGCTAGGCCCTTGTTCTTGCAATTTTGCACACGCTAGGCCCTTGTTCTTGCTATGTTGCACACGCTAGGCCCTTGTTCTTGCAATTTTGCACTCGCTAGGCCCTTGTTCTTGCAATTTTGCACATCGCTAGGGCCCTTGTTCTTGCAATTTTGCACTCGCTAGGCCTTGTTCTTGCTATTTGCACACGCTGGGCCCTTGTTCTTGCAATTTTGCACACTCTAGCCTTGTTCTTGCAATTTTGCACACGCTAGGCCCTTGTTCTTGCAATTTTGCACACGCTAGGCCCCTTGTTCTTGCAATTTTGCACACCCTAGGCCCTTGTTCTTGCTATTTTGCACACGCTAGGCCCTTGTTCTTGCAATTTTGCACACGCTAGGCCCTTGTTCTTTCAATTTTGCACACGCTAGGCCCTTGTTCTTGAAATTTTGCACGCGCTAGGGCCCTTGTTCTTGCAATTTTGCACACGCTAGGCCCTTGTTCTTGCAATTTTGGCACACGCTAGGCCTTGTTCTTGATATTTTGCACACGCTAGGCCCTTGTTTCTTGCAATTTTGCACTCGCTAGGCCCTTGTGTCTTGCAATTTTGCACTCGCTAGGCCCTTGTTCTTGCATTTTTGCACTCGCTAGGCCCTTGTTCTTGCAATTTTTGCACCGCTAGGCCCTTGTCCTTGAAATTTTGCACACGCTAGGCACTTGT